>JAAGKR010003317.1:63159-76446 GCA_011419295.1 Clarias macrocephalus | reverse complement strand
CTCTCTCTCCTGTCCCTCTCTCTGTCTCTCTGTCGAGCTATACATGTTTGCTCCTGAGTTACCAGTGATCCAGACCCCTCTTCCCTCTGGACCCGTCTAACTGGTCCTGGAGTCCTGCTTCTGGTTGGAGATCTCGTCGCATGGATGCCCCGTGTGGTCTGCCTGGATTTGTATGGTGGCTGGGGATGGTTTCCATTAAGACTGTCCTATCATCGATTGATGCTCTGGGGACCTGTGACTTCAGTTGTTCGATAGCTCAGGACTGGAATCTCCTACAGTCTACCTGAGCCTCCAGGAACAAACTGGACTCCTTTTAATTTTAACACATCTCCTGTTACACTGAACTTCCAGTACACATTATTAAGTTGATCAATCCCTGCTATCCGTTATCACCCAGATGAGGATGGGTTCCCTGTTGAGTCTGGTTCCTCTCAAGGTTTCTTCCTATTACCATCCCAGGGAGTTTTTCCTTGCCACCGTCGCCCTCGGCTTGCTCATCAGGGACAATCTTATCATTTTGATTCATACACATTGCATACAGACTTACTTCTTTTTATTGTGTAAAGCTGCTTTGCGACAATGTCAATTGTTAAAAGCGCTATATAAATAAAATTGACTTGACTTGACTTGACTTAAGGATGTCTTGGAAAATATTGCAATAACAAATTTTATTTATTAAGAAATTAATTCATTTTAAATAGCATATGGGTTGTGTATTGAGTGATTTAAACATTCTGTTTTATTAATCGTTTTTATAATTTTTTTTTTTTTTTACCATAACTTCTATTTATGAAACTATGTTGACAACGCCTGTACAGTATTGTCATGTTTTTGGGTGCGAGGCATAAATGCAGAGGTCCAAGTGGTGTTTTGAAGGAAACGATGCTTTTATTAATAACAAAATCAGGGAAATCAAACAAACAAAGGTACTTTAATTCTAAAACAAACCAAAACACGAAGCACGCTGAAAGGACATAAATCAAGGTGAAAATCAACACATGCAAGACGAAAACTGAAACTCAAACAACCTATTTATAAAGAAACTAATAACTAACTCGGTTCAGGCGAGCGCCCATGTCACCTGACCAAGCTGCATGCAGGGAAATGAAGTGAAACTAAATTAACTACAAACACAAAAAGTCTCAGGGCGCTTTGGCACCCTCTAGGGGTTATCCCTGACATAACCCCCCCTCAAAGGGCGCAACTCCGGGGCGCCACAGGAGGTCCCGGGCATCCTCCCCAGGGTACAATGTCTGCCCCTCTCACCCAGAGGCTGGCTCCTATGTTCTGTGGGCCAGGTGGCTTGATCCCCCCGTTGAAGCAGGGCGGAGGAGACGGAGGAAACCGTCCTTGTTGATGTAGGGCGGCAAAGGCAGAGGAAGCTCATCTTCCACCTCGTTGCAGGGCGGCGGAGGCAGTGGAAGCTCGTCGTCCTTTCTGCTGCTGAGCCGCGCCGAAAGCTCGCCGTTCTCATCGCCCACCTTGTCAACTTTTCAAGAATTTCTTCTCCTTTCTTTAGAAACTTTAGTAGTGCATCAAAGTGGTTCTCTGGTGTGATGCCATTTGCAGGCTCTGTCATGTAGTCCAACCACTGTGTTTTCACAAACTCGGGTAACTTGCTCTAAATGGACTTTATCACAAGTGGGTTCATTCCTGATTGCCCTGATATTTCCAAGGTACATGATATCTGCCAGGGCTTTTTCTGCAGTTTGGATTAACTCCATAGTCCTCCTTGGCTGATTCTTTCTCTCACAGCAGGAATCCTATCTAGTTCCTTGAAAATTTCCATGGCACTTGTGGTTTTGTTTCCATAGAGGTTCTCAGATGTCAGCAACTGTGTTGTGGGAGGATCGCATGAGCTCTTTGGCAATCTTGTTGTCGATGCTGTCCACCAGTTGAATCTATTTAACCTACGCTGACCCTGTGTGTTCTCTGGAGGTTTTCCAAGTCCCTTTTCCAGTGGTAGAAGTCCCTCTTATTACCACTGAACTTAGGTGAGTTTGTAGGTTTGAATTTTACTATTGGCATAATCTGTGTCACAGATGCTATCACATCCAACTTATCTTTCACATTGATTTCTGATGCTTGTGCATTCTCAACCCTTTGAGTACATGCATATAAAATTTTTCTTGCTTCATACTCATTGCTAAAATCTATAAGTGTGCATACACGACCCTCTACCTCTGCTCTTTCTGTTGTTGGGGTGCATTTTTTCCATTTTACCAGAGCCTTCCAGTAAACTAGTTGCATACTAGTTTATTAGTAGTTTACATACTAGCAGGCATGGTTACGGCATGTTTACAAGCTGTAACCAAGTCAGCTGTGGAGATAGTAGCTGCCATCTCGGCTTATCCATAACTTTTTTCAGAGGCTTATTTACACTAACTCGTCAATTTCCTCGAGTCTTGTGTTACATTCATCCTCTGTTTCTTTAAAATCAGCTTCTTGCTGTGCCAAATGTGATATCGTTGCACTGTCTTTAATTTAATTCTGCCAGTAACTCAGCCTTGTAAACATCATTGGTTTCAAAAACTTTCCTTGCTCCAGTGGAGAGCTTTTTGAATTCCTCTTTAGGTTTAATTTTTAAAAATTAACTTATTATTGGTGAATACGTTCTCTCTTTTTTCAATTGACTGTTTTTCCAAAGGTTTCTTTTGCCATTTTGCTTCAATGATATTCTCTTAAAAGTGTCAGAAGCACTTTGCCTGGACTTTACTTAGTTTTTGATCTCTGTCCACACTGCTACATGTGGTTATCAACTGTCAAGTTACCTGGGAATTTGCACATCAACTTCTGCTTCAAACTTGAAAAAAGCCATTAGCCATGGAGACATGAGGATCAACTCTGGAATCACTTTTTAATTCTTGTGATTGGCAGCTAAGCAGGTTACACAACAATCGTTCAAAGTGGATTCAACTAGAGTAATCAATAACCATCAGTGTCCCTGAGATGACCAACAGCCGATATGCACCACTTCATGACTTCGTCAAATTACTTCAGCTCCACCATTCCTCTTATTTTAGCTTTACAACTACACCTTAAGACCCTAAGTTCCTTTTGGGGTTTCGCAAGCAGGATGGGCTGATGCGCTCATACACTAGGCTTAGTGATGAGCCGCGTTATTTGCAGAGGTGGGTAGTAACGAGTTACATTTACTCTGTTACATTTACTTGAGCAACTTTTTAAAAAAAAATTACTTCTATGAGTAGTTTTACTGCACCATACTTTTTACTTGAGTAGATTTGTGAAGAAGAAACGTTACTCTTACTCTGCTACACTTGACTTGTTACTTTTCTATCCATTTATTCTACACATGCAGCCAGTGAATCTACCACCTGACTGTTTCATCAATCAGATGCAGCAACAGTAATTACATGACTCCATTTGACCAATCAGGACCAATTGGTAGGACCAATCATCCTACTTGTAAATCTGTCCTGCATATGCTCACTGCACATGTGCAAACTAAAGTTTACGCATTTTTCTCTAATTTTGCAGAACATCTATAAATCTATGCTGCTACTAGTGGGATCTTGTGGTTAGTATACAATCTTGCGGTGAGTATAGAATGCGTTTTTTTGATGTTTGTGTGATTATATGTAAACTTTAATTGTACATATAATGTTACTTTAACAGTCTATGAATATATATTTCAGTACAGAATTAATAGCCAACACACATGTTATGCATCCCAAAAAATATGATGCATCCCTGGCATCATATACAAAGCATGTTTTGCTTGCAAAATTCAATTCAATTCAATTTTATTTGTATAGCGCTTTTAACAATTGACATTGTCGCAAAGAAGCTTTACACAATCAAAATATTTTTTTAAGTTTGTATGAGATGTGAACGTGTATGAATCAAAATGATAAGACTGTCCCTGATGAGCAAGCTGAGGACGATGGCGACAGTGGCAATGAATAATTCCTCGAGATGGTAATAGAGTACTTGAGAGTAACCAGACAGGAACCATCAGGGAACCAGCAGGGAACCAGCAGGGAACCCATCCTCATTTGGGTAAAATGGATAGCAGGGATTGATCTGCATCATACTGTGTGAGATTGGAAATTCAGTATAACAGGGAATGTGTTTAAGTTAAAATTGAGTCTAGTTTGTTATTGGAGGTAGACTGTAGTAGGTAGACCAGTCCTGAACTATCGAGGGACTGAAGTCACAAGTCCTCAGAGAACAGCTGTCTGCATCAGCCGAGGACAGTCACCACACGCATCCCAGGCAGACCACACGGGGCATCCATGTGATGAGATCTCCAACCAGAAACAGGACACCAGGACGAGTCAGACAGCTCCAGGGGGCAAAGGGGGGCTGGATCACTGGCAGCTGAGGAGCGACATGTATAGCTTGACAGAGAGACAGGTAGAGGGAAAGAGAGAGGAGAAGAGAGAGAAGAGGAGAGAGCAGAAGAGGAGAGATGGCAGTTACAGATCTGGCCATTAAGAATGCGTGCTTTTTCCCGCGAGATCCCGCAAGTTGGCGTGCGACATGCCGCGAGATCCATTCGGGAATTTAAATAAATGTGTTGTGCTTCACTGAATATACGCCAGATGGCGCATGGAAGGACTTTATCTAAAAGCCAGACCAAGTACAACGAAGAATTGTGTATAATTAGTTAGCCTAAAACAATATTGTGTCTCAATGATGAAGCAAACATGAATATTTTTTTGTTTTACAATAATAATATTTTATGATGAATGTGCGTATATGTGCTTCATATTATGTTCAAAATGATGAAAAGAGATGCCCGAAATTATGATGCGCCGTATAGGGCTTAAATCAAACTTCACTCATGCACACACACACACACACACACACACACACACACACACACACACACACACACACACACACACACATGTGAAACACTTGCATACACATATATGAAACAGTCACAGATCTATATATACTACTAACTGCTCACACAACTACATATGAAATGCGTGCACACACACCTATGAGACGTGCGCACATATATACAAACTCTCCGCGCGCACACACCTATGAGATGCGCGCACATATACAGTAATTATGCGAATGTCCTGATTCGTGAATATGTCAACATGTCTTCGTTAAAACGTAAAAATGTGTCCAGCACCATCAGAAGACATGAATGAACAAATATAAACATGAAGTGCTTCAGGCTTTTTATAAAAATAATCATCATGCTTTTTTGCTGTTTTGCTGTATTTTACCACGGCTGGAAATAATAGCTGGAATGTGATTGTGGATTTATGACTGAAATAAAGCTGTTCATTTGCGTGCGTGAACCCGCGGCTCGTACTTTCACTTTACAAAAGGTGCAGACATACTCCCCCTGAAAGTCATCGCCTCTTGCAATAATGCAGATCAAACATACTACACCTGACAATAAATAAAAAGAAATATTTAAGCATATACGCAAAATGTATTTCACTTAAATATTACAGATAAAACAAGGAAAGTAGACGTGCTGAGCTCCAGTTCATTGTGATGCGGACAAAAGGTCCAGCTTTACATTTGAGCACTCAGGTGTAAATAGCTTTTTTATTGTATATACCACCATATGTGTCTAATACTGTTTTATTCATATTTTACATTACATGCAGTTTGTAATTTACTTGCAATTGTACTTTTGAAATGTTACCTACGAAGGGCTTTAAAGGAAATAGGAGTATGCGAGAGTGCTTGTGATACGCACGGGAAGACCTTTCCATTTGGAGATGGCGTGGGATTATTAATTAATAACTTAAACGGGAACAAAAGGAAACTGAAAACACAAAAAAAAACAGAGCTCCGCCTTCTCTACGCGTGTACAGATGGCCTCTGGAAACTAAAGCAAAAACTTGTAACCTCTCGTGGCTTATGTAATTACCAAGGATTTATTTGAGAGAGGGGGGGGTGTTTTTGCACTAGTAAACTGAGTGCGCACGCTGACCTGTTGCGTGCTGCTCTCCCCCTCGCCAGCGTTTGAGAAAGACAGAGGCTGGGGATTTGCCTCCATCTTTTAACAACGCGCTTTGTCTGTCTGGCTACCGCGTGTATAAATGGCTGCGCCATTTACCAGTTTAAGCGCGACTCTGCCCCTCACGTGACCCGCCTCGTTATAGATACTTTGTGTAATTCACAAATTTACTGAATATTTCAGATTTTGTAAAATAACGACAACAGTTTCCTTCCTAGACATTTTGCATGAACGGAAGCTCAACACGTCTTCTTTTCTTGTTTTAATCTGAAATATATTTAGCGTATATGCCTAAATATTCCTTTATATGGACAGGTGTATTACGAAGTGAAGACCTGTTGTTCAGTTAGTGTTAACTATGTGAAAGTCCTGATTCGTAAATATGCCAACATATCTTCGTTAAAACTTAAAAATGTGTCAACATTGAGCACCATCAGAAGACATGAATGAACAAAAAATCTATATATATTTTGTAAATATTCTTATATGCACGCAAAGTGCTTCAGGCTTTTTATAATAATAAACATAATGTTATTTTGCTGTTTGTGTCCAGCATTTCATACATTATTTGACCATGGCTGGAAATAATAGCTGGAATGTGGTTATAAATTTATGACTGAAATAAAGCTGTCCATCGGCATGCGTGAACCCCAATTTGTCCTTTCACTTTACAAAAGGCAGCGTTTTGATCAAAAGGCTGATAAACCCGTGCGATTTATCGATAAAAATGCCAGAAAGTCATCGCGTCTCGCAATAATGCAGATCAAACATAATACACATGCTCATAAATAAAAAGGAATATTTAAGCATATACGCGAAATA
Source organism: Clarias macrocephalus (assembly GCA_011419295.1). Classification (NCBI taxonomy): domain Eukaryota; kingdom Metazoa; phylum Chordata; class Actinopteri; order Siluriformes; family Clariidae; genus Clarias; species Clarias macrocephalus. The sequence continues at coordinate 69,665 of JAAGKR010003317.1, read as the reverse complement.
CATTTCACTTATTATTTCACAATATTACAAATTAAAACAAGGAAAGAAGACGTGCCGAGCTTCAGTACATTGTGATGGGGAAATACATTTTAGGCAGAGACGTCTGCTCGGTCTTGTTAATTCTTTTTAAACCCCTCAATTCTGCCAATTCCACCATCAGCGAAACCGGTTTGATAACTTCAAACCTATTGTGAATGAAAGGTGAGAAGAGGGCTTATAGTAAGGGTCTGCGGGTGTTCACCTTCGAGCACGCTGTCATGTTGTATTGAGCAAATAGACTAAAACAAAAACAAAATCATGTTTGCCTCAGCATTGGAGACAATATTGTTTTAGGCTAACTTTATTAAAGATTATACACTTTCGTATTCTTTGCTGTACTTCGTCTTTTTGCACACGCGTGTGCATCTTTAAATTTGGACAGAAAATAATAGTGGGCTGGTAGGCATGTTATTTTTTCATGTAACAAATGGCTGAATGAAGTTAAATATAGTCAAGTCAATTTTATTTATATAGCGCTTTTAACAATTGACATTGTCGCAAAGCAGCTTTACACAATCAAAAGAAGTAAGTTTATACACAATGAATTAATAATTGCGTTTGCTTTACATTTGAGCACTCGTGTAAATAGCTTTTTATTGTATATACTACCATATCATATACTGTATGTGTGTCTAATACTGTTTTATTCATATTTTACATTACATGCAGTTTGCAATTTACTTGCAATTGTACTTTTAAAATATAACATACAGTACAGACCAAAAGTGTGGACACACCTTCTCATTCAAAGAGTTTTCTTTATTGTGTTCTTTATTGTATTCTTTAGCCCAAACAAGTCTCTTCTGCTTGTTGTCTGTCCTTAGCAGTGGTTTCCTAGCAGATATTCTACCATGAAGGCCTGATTCACACAGTCTCCTCTTAACAGTTGTTCTAGAGAAGTGTCTGCTGCTAGAACTCTGTGTGGCATTGACCTGGTCTCTGATCTGAGCTGTTGTTAACCTGCGATTTCTGAGGCTGGTGACTCGGATGAACTTATCCTCCGCAGCAGAGGTGACTCTTGGTCTTCCTTTCCTGGGGCGGTCCGCATGTGAGCCAGTTTCTTTGTAGCGCTTGATGACTGCACTTGGGGACACTTTCAAAGTTTTCCCAATTTTTCTGACTGACTGACTTTCATTTCTTAAAGTAATGATGGCCACTCGTTTTTTTCTTTACTTAGCTGCTTTTTTCTTGCCATAATACAAATTCAACCTCTTTGAATTAGAAGGTGTGTCCACATTTTTGGTCTGTACTGTACGTATCTACAGTATAAGCATATTTAACTACTTCAGCTGTGAATGAGAAATTTGGTCTGGCTTTTAGATAAAGTCCTTATTTGATATAATTTTATTATTTAATTAATTATCTTATTATAAATACAATTCTTATTCAATATATTGTTGTCGAATATAGTCCTTCAGAGCAAGCACGGTGTCAGAATATTCTGCTGAATCTCTTCTCACCTTTCATTCACGATAGGTGTGAATTTATCCAACTGGGTGCGCTGTTGGCAAATACTGTAGGGGGTTTTAGATTAATTAATAAGACAGAGTGGACGTCTCTGCCTAAATTTTATTTCCCCAGAAAATTAAATCAGACTTCATAGTTGGTGTTGATACTTTCATTGTAATTCAGTACTGAATAGTTTCAAATGCAGATTGACCTGTATATCAACTTGATAATTAGCGAATGCTTTAGTAAAGGGCTCTAAAACAGAACGTGGGTGTTGACGACCATGCACCGATCACAAACCATTAAAATGTTGGATTTGAATTAAAATGCCACATATATAAATACATTTCACACACACACACACACACACACACACACACACACACACACATATATATATATATATATATATATATTTTTTTTTTTTTTTTTCTTGTTATGGTATGTTTACTAACCTTTAAAACTATTTATTATAATAAGTGATACAGAGGTGTATAATAAACCAAAAAGATAAACACAAAAAAGATGGACAGCTATTTATTTAATTATCATTATTATAATAATAATCATTATTTATCAACAACATCCATCCATCAATGCAGTATGTCTGCATTTTTATCGATAAATCGTATGTGTTTATCACTTTTTGATCAAAACGCTGCCATTTGTAAAATGAAACTGCGAACCGTGGGTTTGAAATGAATTGTATATTAATTTTAAACCACGATTTAGGGCATCTTATTTTTATTATTATAAACATAATTTATGAATTACACTCGAACGGGCGATAGAGCTCTGATTAGACTACGTGCAATAGGCTCAACATATCGGAGCCCAAGCCTCATTTAAATAAAAAAAAATAATTAAAAAATATTGTAAGTAAACAGCGGTAGCACAAAAAAAAAAAAAAAAAAAGACTCAAAATAGATGCCGAATTATTTTTTAAGGTGTTCCAGCTGGCACTATTCTTATATTGCTCTTTGTCAGGGTAAATCGTTCAGTGACAACCCCATAAAATTCTATATACTGTAAATAGGTACTGTACATCTGTATGAATAAACCGAGATGCCCACCCCCGTGAAAATGGCGAATTCAGGGAAAGGCTCCCCCGCGAGAGGATTTGTGGGGATCACTGAGCTTCTACGGATTCTAAAATTGACAGTGACTGTTTTTTAATACCTGCAGTGGAAGAGTCTGAGAATTTATTAACCATAAGCTTTGATGTATTGTTTTTAATCACTCTATACACAACCTATAATTTCACCTATGCTATTTTACAAATGGAATATTTTTTTATGTTACACTCTAAAAACTGCTGGGTTAAATGTTAAAGTGCTGGGTTATTATTATTTAGTAGATTGCCTGTTAGAAATACCCCAAATGAAATTAATCCGCTGTTTTAACCACTGCAGAGATAGTTAATCAGCCTTAGTTTTCACTCCTACTATTAATGATAATAATACTGAATGGATAATGCGCAGTCAAATAAGGAGACGAGAGTATTGTATTAAAGTTTGAGCCTGACACGTTTATGAGCTCTGTCGCTTGCTGTCATTGGGCACCTAAGAGTGAGAACACATGTTTGGCTTCAGTAGACACACAATACTTTAGATTGAAAAACAATTGCCCCCTACAGGTAATGAACGGCATTTTCACAGCTTCCCGCAAGCTGCCGCGGAAGCACGTGAGATCCCTTTTCTCGAAACATGCGTTCTTAATGGCCAGATCTGTAAGTATGGCCACAGTCACAGCGACCAATCACTTCACAGACAAGAACGCAAAACAACAGCTTACTGAACAGCATACTGTGGTGTCTTCTCTATATGCCAAAACAGACACACACTTCAGCATATACATTATGATTGAAACAGTTACTCAGTACAGTGGAGCCTTGGATTACGAGCATAATTCGTTCCGGAAACAGGCTCGTATTCCCAACCAATCATAAATCAAAGCAAATTTTCCCATAAGAAATAATGGAAACTCAAATTATTCATTTCACAGCCCACAAAAATAAATACATAAAAATAATTAATACAATATATAAAGTAAAAATAAAACAAATTAATCTGCACTTTACCTTAAGTACCTACCTACCTTAAGTACCTACTTTTACCTAAGTAAAAATAAATCCAGACAGATAAGTGTTCCGTGTATGCGCGCAGGCGTGTGTGTGAAGCCGAGAGATCAATTTGCTCCTTCTATGAATCAGTCTGTCGTTATGTGTGTGCACGTGTAATTTGACATTGTGCCCCTTCACACACACTCTCTCTCTCTCTCTCTTTCTCTCGTGCGCGCACCTTTATATGCGCAGGCACTGTGTGTGTGTGTATGTTTGTGTGTGTGTAATTTGACACCATGCCACACATTCTCTCTCTCGCTCGCCTGCACACATGCAAGATACATGATATTCGCCCCGCTGTGAGGGCTCTACTGCCGGAGTCGGGGGCTGGTTATCTCCACCTGTGGCACCCAGACTTTCCGCTACGGGAATAACGCTGCTCTCGCACTCTCTAACCTTCTCTAAAGTCTGGATGCGCTCCTCTAACGCTAATATCTTCTCTGTCAGGGTGCTAACTAACACACACCTATCACAAATAAAGTTATCACTAATGACGGAGGAAGAATGTCTAAACATCCTGCACTCCACACACTGAGCGAGCTGAATGGTAGACATAATAACATAAAAACATAACATGATCATTTGGTGATGGATTTGCTTGTCGTTGGTGAGATGATACGTGCGTTCTCCCAAAAGCGCAAAAAACGGATAAAGTCCAGTAGTATTAAAGCGTAAAAACTAGTTTGTTATTTAGTAAAAACGAGAAAAAATATAATTATATATATATATATATATATATATATATATATATATATATATATTTAAAAAAACAAAATATAATTTAATGTGTTAAAAACAGACGAGGAACTTTCGCGGGAACAATACGAAAAACAGGAAGCTACGTCACCAACAGGGGTAACAATGTCCCCTCATGTGCTTCTCTCACACCGTGTCACACTCTCACCTGTCCCATGGGAAACCCCAACTATAACTGGGGGCAGAGCGTAGGGTCAGCCACGATAATTCATCAAAGTTATAAGGAGTATGTATCAGAAGAAGGAACACAACTCACAACCGTGAGTTTGAATGAAAAGTTTACTTCCACAACAGGTTACTTTCAAACAGTGAATTCACAACAGATGGTATGTGGTAACCGCTAGCCTTTGATGCTACTCGCATAGATGCTACATGCACATAGGCCACAATGAACGCACTGAACGACCTCGAATCCACTGGTTAGAGAGAGGCAAATAAATTAGCTGTTGCTGCACTTTTTGTGCACATAAACACAAAACATGTGGATTTTAACCACACAATTTACTTGATCAAGGTTAACAATTCTCCTATAAAACACATATGGACACTCTCTCTCTCTCTCTCTCTCTCTCTCTCTGAGCACCTCATCAAGCTCACTATTTTCAGTGAAAAAAAGAGTAGTACTCTCTGGCTTTATATCTATAAGCAAGGTAACATAAGACCTTAAAATACATGACCAAGACTTCTTCTTTAAAAAGTAACAAGAACTCTATGATACATGAAACTACTCTACTTAAACACACACACACACGCACACAAACATTTTGGAGGGTGAAAGTTAATGGACTTTGAGGAAGTCTCCAAATTTCTAGTACTGGTTACTAGAACTGAGAAAGTCACACGAGCAGAGGCTTGGGTTTTAATCTTATGGTTTAATTTGAATCACGCACAAATTTTCAGCAAGGTATGAAGCTTTGTTTGTTTACTTGCGTTATTAATGGCTTTCTCAGCATTATAAATGCGAAGTGCAGAGTTTAGTCCGGAAACAAAGCAAAGCACGGTGAATTTTATTAAAGAGAGTGACATACAAGCGGGGCGATGTTACATGCCCCAGAGACTATAAAGAGCAGACCGGAATGCCACCCTTTAATCTCTGTGAGAGGACAGCGTGAGGGGCTTGGAGGGGCCGGTCTTGGCTCGTGTCAGGGGGAGAGGTCGTCATCATGGGAGAGTGCACTACTTCCGCATGCTTCATCCTGCCACTCTGCCCACTGCCACCTTTTGCCAGCCGTGTGCCCACATGCCAGCTGGGCACTGCAGATAAACCTGTATGTGCACATCTTCACATCTTTCCTTCTCTTTTATCCTTCCTCCCTCCTTTTAGCCCTTTCCTACCCCATTTTTCCTAAATAAAATTACGCTTTTTCCCATAAAACCTTGCCTCGTGTCCATGTGTCTGCAGTGCCAACTATGCACAAGGGTCGAACCTGTTACATTGGTTACCAATGGCAGAGCTCTGGACCTTCTTCTGAAGGTTTCTTCGCTGAAAGACTTTGGAGTTCTGAGTTTTGTTCTGAGTTGTTGACTCAGTCGCTTTGTGATGCAGCAGCAAAACGATGGCAGCGAAGAACGCCCGCAATGGTGTGAATAATCTTCGCATAAGATCTGTTCATGCTACCAATTTTCAATTTACATCAATTAACTTTAAATAAAAAAAGGGGTAATTTGATATCAAATATCCTATATCTTGCAAACTCATTCATACCTTCATCTACACAAAGACTTGTAAACATTGATTACACTTCCTAGATTTATATATGAAACCGGCAAACGTCAGCTATACCATATGATTTAAGAAAAAGATTAATTGAACTTGAAATGCAATGTCTACATCAAGTTGCTTTAAATGTGCAAATATCTTTTTACGTTTCACTGGATGGATAAGTGACTTAATGTTCCAGTTCAAAAAATTAACTGAACAGCCATACAACCCTTTGGAAGTATTTGTAATGACGCGGGTTGCGCGAGGGGCAGAGCCGAGGTTAAACTGTGCTTAAATTGTGGCCATTTTTACATGCGGTTGCCAGGCAACGGCGCTGTCAGGCAATCAGGATGAATCAGCCGCACCCGGCAGCGTGTTTATTTAAGGGTCCTGATACCTCTGCACTTGGTGCGATCATTTAGATGACCCTTAAATAAA
>JAAGKR010003317.1:22600-63139 GCA_011419295.1 Clarias macrocephalus | reverse complement strand
AAAAATAGATAAAATATATATATATATATATATATATATATATATATATATATATATATATATTTAAAAAAACAAAATATAATTTAATGTGTTAAAAACAGACGAGGAACTTTCGCGGGAACAATACGAAAAACAGGAAGCTACGTCACCAACAGGGGTAACAATGTCCCCTCATGTGCTTCTCTCACACCGTGTCACACTCTCACCTGTCCCATGGGAAACCCCAACTATAACTGGGGGCAGAGCGTAGGGTCAGCCACGATAATTCATCAAAGTTATAAGGAGTATGTATCAGAAGAAGGAACACAACTCACAACCGTGAGTTTGAATGAAAAGTTTACTTCCACAACAGGTTACTTTCAAACAGTGAATTCACAACAGATGGTATGTGGTAACCGCTAGCCTTTGATGCTACTCGCATAGATGCTACATGCACATAGGCCACAATGAACGCACTGAACGACCTCGAATCCACTGGTTAGAGAGAGGCAAATAAATTAGCTGTTGCTGCACTTTTTGTGCACATAAACACAAAACATGTGGATTTTAACCACACAATTTACTTGATCAAGGTTAACAATTCTCCTATAAAACACATATAGGATATCCTATATCTTGCAAACTCATTCATACCTTCATCTACACAAAGACTTGTAAACATTGATTACACTTCCTAGATTTATATATGAAACCGGCAAACGTCAGCTATACCATATGATTTAAGAAAAAGATTAATTGAACTTGAAATGCAATGTCTACATCAAGTTGCTTTAAATGTGCAAATATCTTTTTACGTTTCACTGGATGGATAAGTGACTTAATGTTCCAGTTCACAAAATTAACTGAACAGCCATACAACCCTTTGGAAGTATTTGTAATGACGCGGGTTGCGCGAGGGGCAGAGCCGAGGTTAAACTGTGCTTAAATTGTGGCCATTTTTACATGCGGTTGCCAGGCAACGGCGCTGTCAGGCAATCAGGATGAATCAGCCGCACCCGGCAGCGTGTTTATTTAAGGGTCCTGATACCTCTGCACTTGGTGCGATCATTTAGATGACCCTTAAATAAACACGCCGCCGGTTTGCAAAAACTGATGATGCAGTAACAATAACTTACTATTTAAAAAAAAGTGACCACAGTAACAAAAGTAAGTAAAAAATGTGTCAAACCACACTGGTTAACTGGTTTAAAAAAAAAAAAAAAAAAACTTTCAGCCTCACTAGGGTTAGTTACCTAGACATTCTAATCCACATGCTAAACCACAGGTAGCATTTGAATTCCTCTTGCAATTTAAGAACAAACGTAAGCTGTGTAATTTTCAGCTAAAATATACTACATGTTTTTTGACCACAGACTGTGGTTTTAACTTACATCATGACTCCTTGTCAACCTTCACCTTCTGCTTTGTTTTCTTCTTGGTCTTCTTCTTCACTTTATCTGTGGCAGGCAAAGTAGGTGGTAGCCGCCACCTAAAGGTCTGGATAAATGATGCTTGGTAAAATGGTTTTTGCTTACTTAAGTTTGCCATTTGCCAGTTTAATTATAATAAGTTTATTAAGGTGTAATACATATTTGTAAAATGTTAGCCATGTTGCTCAACTAGGGAAAACTGGGTGTATTGTATGATAATATACCTAGTGGTTGGATTTTTTCTTTTTTAATAAAGAAGCTAGATTTCAAAATAAAACATTTATCTATTACAAAGCAATTTATAATGGAGTTTAGTCATTACCAACCTATATATCTTCATTGAACACATGGTTGATTTATTCATAAAAGAACGGAATGTCCAGGTATGTGCAAATATGCAGTAAAGTGACGTATTTAAAGTGTCTTGTGTGCATTATGTCCATGAGTGTGCAGGTGTGCAGTGACCACTAGTGTGGCGAATGTCCAGAATGACCAGAGTGAGTGCAGAAACTTGTGTAGATGTGCAAAATGGATCAGTACTGTGTGGTGTACTGATTAAGAGACCGTATCGCCTGCAGGAAGAAGCTCATCCTCAGTCTCTCTGTGTTGGCCTTCAGGGAGCGGAATCGCTTTCCTGACCTCAACAGAGAGAACAGTTCATTGCTGGGGTGACTGAGGTCCTTCATGATCTTCCTGGCCTTGGTCCAGCACCGCTTGCTGTAGATCGAGTTCAGGAAAGGGAGCTCGGTGTGGATGATGAGCTCAGCTGATCGCACCACACTCTGAAGAGTTTGTGTGTCCTCCATGGTGCTGTTCCCAAACCAGGTCGTTCTGTTTCCCGTCAGGATGCTCTCTTTGGTGCAAGAGTAGAAGTTTCTAAGCACCTTAGAGGGCAGTCTAAAGTCTCTCAGGCGTCTGAGGTGGTAGAGACGCTGCCGGGCCTTTTTCACCATGGTGTTGATGTGACAGGACCACGACAGGTCCTCCGTGATGTGTACACCAAGGTAACGGAAGCTATCCACTCTCTCCACTGGGCCCGTGTTGATGACAGGGGTCTGGTAGTTCCTCTTCTGCTTTGCACTAAAGTCAACTATCAACTCCTTTGTCTTGCTGACGTTTAGAAGGAGGTTGTTCCTCTGGCACCAGTTTTCCAATCTCCTTCAGGTAGGCTGTCTCATCGTTGTCAGTGATCAGGCCCACCACAACGGTGTCGTCAGCAAACTTGATGATGGTGGTGGAGTTGGTAGAGGCTACGCAGTCGTGCGTGTACAGTGAGTACAGTAGAGGGCTCAGAACACATCCTTGGGGGGGCTCCAGTACTGAGAGTGATGGAGGCTGAGTCTGCGTCATCGAGTGCGTCCTGTAGCGCGGCCACCGATTGGTCCATCCAGCGCGCGACCTCCCTCTGACTCGGAACTTCCTGTTTAAGCATTTGTTTATATTTTGGCATGAGGAAGATGGCGGCATGGTTTGATTTATTAAACGGTGGACGAGATTGTGCCTTGTAGCCGTCCTTAACTGTTGTGTAACAGTGGTCCAGTGTCCTTTCGCCTCTGGTCGGGCAGGTGATATGTTGATAGAAGTTCGACTCAACACCGGGACGCTGCGCTTATTGTGGCGGGGAACTTTAACAGTGCCAACCTCAAACGTGCAGCGTCCCGGTGTTGAGTCTGGTGTGGTGTGAGAGCCTCATGCAGCTCGCATGAGGCAGTGTCCGTGTCTGCTTGTGGTGGAATATAAACGGCGCTGATTATGACCGATGTAAACTCCAGAGGAAGATAAAAAGGACGACACTTGACAGTCAATAGTTCCAGGTTGGGTGTGCAGGAGCGTGCAAGAGGAACAACACTTGCGCTGTTGCACCAGCTGCTGTTCAGCATTAAGCACACGCCGCCTCCCCTTGTCTTCCCCGAGTCCCGTGTCCTGTCCATGCGCTGGGTTCAGCCATGTCTCGGTGAAGCAGAGGAGATTGCAGTCCCGAATGTCTCTCTGGAACTTTATCCTGGCCCTGAGGTCATCGAGCTTGTTTTCCAGGGACTGGACATTGGTGAGCAGGATGCTAGGCAGAGGTGTGCGGTGTGCACGGGCTCTCAGCCTGTTCCTGACGCCGGCTTGTTTCCCTCGGGGCCGCCGCTTCATGTCTCGTCCTTTGTTCTCCTTCAGGATCTCACCATGGGAGAAGTAGTGAAGGGTTTGAGTTGGGATGTATGAAATACCGGATGGATCCGGAGCGCCGCAGGCAGCTGGAGCCGGTGGGTGACAGGGTTAATTCGGAGGTTGATGCGGTATGGTCCGATGAATCTTGGTGACAACTTTCTTGATTCAGTCTGCAGGTGTAGGTTTTTTGTTGATAGCCATACCTTATCACCTACTTGGTACATTCGTCCCGGTGGGTGTCGACGGCGGTGTTGTCGAGTGTAACGATGGTTAGCTTGTTGAATGGCGTCATTTGCTTGTCTCCATAGCCGTCGACACCGGCAAACCAACTGTTGGGCCGACGGTGCTTCCACCTCCGGTTCTTGATGGTCGAACGTCGGAGGTTGGAAGCCGTAGCATACCTCGAATGGGCTTAGGTTGGTGGCAGAGGAGGTGTGGAGGTTATGGGATAGCTCAGCCCAAATGAGGTAGCTGGCCCAGGAGCACTGGCGATCAGCAATGAAGCATCTCAGGTAGCGCTCCAGTTGTTGGTTGGTTCGCTCCGTCTGACCGTTAGTCTGTGGATGGTAACCGGAGGACAGACTGCAGGTGGAACTGATCAGACGGCAGAAGGCCTTCCAGAACCGAGATGTGAACTGGGGCCCCCTGTCCGAGACGATGTCCTTTGGGAACCCATGCAGGCAGACTACATGCTCTAATATCAGCTTGGCTGTCCTTTTAGCTGACGGGAGACCGGAGAGGGCCACCAGGTGGACAGCTTTGGAGAACTGGTCGACGATGGTGAGGATGGTGTCTCTTCCTTCGGAAACCGGCAGGCCCGTGATGAAGTCCACGGCAATGTGTGTCCAGGGAGGGCGGGGAACCGGGAGTGGTTGAAGTTCCCCCGGCGATGGTGCTGTCCTTAGACCTGGCACACACTGGGCATGCCTGGATGAACTCATCTACGTCCTTTCTCATATTGGGCCACCAGAAGGCACGTTGGACGAAAAGTAGGGTGCGCCGCTTTCCGGGGTGTCCAGAAAGTGGGGAGGAGTGTCCCCACTGGAGTACTTCGGCCCTGATGGCGTTGTTTGGGCTAAAGAACACAATAAAGAACACAATAAAGAAAACTCTTTGAATGAGAAGGTGTGTCCAAACTTTTGGTCTGTACTGTAAACATTTCTGACTTTCAGACATCAGTATTCCACCACAGAACTGAAAGTTAAACCAAAGTATTTGTATTCTTTTTTTTCTTTTGAAAATATTATTGCTCTACAACATTTATTTGCATATGCCTACAAACACACAGAGAGAGAGAGAGAGAGAGAGAGAGAGAGTACTGAGTAAAAGTTTCATGCAGTGTGAAGAAATCCTGTATATGCTATTGCTCAAAAGTTTGTAATCACTTGCAAATGTTTTTGTTTTTGTTTGATTTTGAATGATTTATTTTCTAGATTCTACAACAATACTGGGGATTTCAAAACTATGAAATAACACATATGCAATTAGGTAATTATATAACAACAACAACCACAACAACAGTTAGTTGTTATTTTAAGATACAGATACCGTACCCTGCTGTCAACATCATTACAGGACCCTGCGCTCAACATCATTGAGTCTGTCTGGAATTACATAAAGAGACTGAAGGATTTGAAGCAGCCTACATCCATAGATTATCTCTGGTTAGTTCTCCAAGATGTTTGAAACAACCTATCTACCAAGTTCCTTTAAAACCTGTGTGAAAGTATACCTAGAATAATTGAAGCTATTTTGCAGGCAAAGGGTAGATACCTCAATATTGATATGATTTGGATTTCTTTTCTGTTCATTTCCTTTTCATTTGATTTAATTGCTTAAAATAGAATATGAACTTTCTCACTTCACAGCACTTCACATCTGCAACTTTGTGTATGGGTGTGTGCATTTGGTGTACAGTGGAACCTTGGATTTCGAGCATAATTTCTTCATGCTTGTATATTAAAACACCCTTATAGCTAAGCAAATATCAGCACTCGTATATATCAAAGCGAATTTCCCCCATAAGAAATAATGGAAACTATTTGTTCCACACACCCCCACACCCCAGTTTACTGATATACTCTCACTCAACCAAACGCGCAAACACGCAAACACACACACCCACTAGCTTGCACACAAAGGGGGGAAGGTGGCTGTTGTGTAGGACGACACTACACACACCAGTTTACAGAATAGAGACTCACCCGAGCGCTTGTGAGGCGTTGAGTCCTGCGTTCACACCGAACGTGGCGAGAGCGTCAAAGTTTGCTCTCGCCGCTCGTCGCCATGCTTCGCCGCTCTGATGTAGACCGAATGCCTTTGTTGTATTTAAAGGGGCCGCAAAGCAATCAAGCTGGCTGATCTTATAGAGACTGACCAAAATGTGGAAGAAAACAAGAAATGGATTGATAGAAAGAACTGTATTATAGAAATAAACAAATTATTAGGCATTTGTATGGTGTGGCTTCTGTTCATTGTGAATTGCTAGTCTAATTTAATATTAATATTTTTTTATTATTATATTATATTTCATATTATATTTAAACACAAACAGTTTCAAACACCTTTGTCCACGCATAATTTTTTAAATTAATATCCCTGTACACAAACAGGGACATGTCATAAATAACCGGGAAACCCGCTACCGCAATTATTAACTTCTCCTCCATTTTGCTTGGGAACTAATGTCGCCGGAACAAAAGTTTACAGGATGCGTTCCATGGAAGTTCTCACCGCGCTGTGCCACCCCACACTGCCCTTCGCCGCTCTTCGCCGCTGGCTTCCATTGAAAATTAATGACTTCCGGCCGTTTTGACGCTCTCGCCGCGTTCGGTGTGAACGCAGGGTAAGTCTCTATTCGGTAAACTGGTGTGTGTGTGAAAGTTGTCCCACACACATACAAACACAAAATAAAAGATGCTTTACGCACACACACATGGTCAAAGTGTTATTGTAAACAGCACATGTGCACATGGATGTTGACTATACGAGTGATGCACACACACGGAGATCGAGCATGGGAGATGATTACAATTCCGTAGCACATACGAGAGAACCACCATTGGCTCAGTTGTGATCAGGTGACACTCTACATCAAAACAAGAAAGGTATGTGTCCAATCTTTATACTTTAAATTTAAGCCTTTTTCTAATTAGTCTAACTAACAAGTGGTTTTCTTATGGTTAACTCAGCTGATTATTCCTGTGAGATCTCATCATAAAATGCTCTTCCTTTCAATATTACCTATAACTTTTTATGTTTTTACTTTTGTTTTTTAACAACTTCTTTTAGCAACTTCAAGTGTTTAAGTGATCTCCATTTATATATATTTTTTCTAACCACATTTCTTTCACAAACAATCCTACCAGTTTTTGATGTGTTGAAGCGTTCTTAGCCCAGTTCTAGTCATTTCAAATCTCCTGTCAGGGGAAACTCCTAGAGGGCGCCTAGCGCCCAGATATTTGTTTGTAGTTCCTTTTGAGTTTGACTTCATTTACCATGTTGCATCTCGGTCAGGTGACGTGGGCGCTAACCTGAACCGAGTTGCTCATTAGTTTTATTATAAATAGCTTGTTTTGGTTCTGTTTCTTGTCTTGCATCTGTTGATTTCACCTCGTAAATGTCTATCCAGTTTAGTTTGTGTGTTTCATGTCTTTATTCGTGTTTTGGTTTGTTTTATCATAAAGTTAATTTATTTGTTTGATTTCCCTGGTTTCGTTATAATAAAACATCATTCTTTGAAAACACCTTGGACCTCTGCATTTATGTCTCGCAACCCATATCGTGACAGAATGCAAGACCGTACAAGAGGCATAGCAGAGGAGCCCCCCTGGAGATTCTTTTGGGTGGGGGGGGGGGGGGGGGGGGCGGTGATGTTTACGGCTTGGGAAGCTGACGCAGAGAGCGGGAGGAAGACCAAGCGGCGTAGCGGCAAGAGACGAGATGCAGCGAGGAGAAGGAGATCGGGCAGAGAGAGACAGCCCAAGGTGGAGCAGGATCTGTGGAGAGAGCAGCTAAACTGGGAAGGCTGGCGATACGCCGCACTGCATTCGGGAATGGTGCAGCTCAGGGCGATGGGAGTCCGCGCACCCACAAGAGGGTAAAGACCAGGAGGTCTATGTCTGGCGGGGACCAGGGCGCAGAGGCGCCCCACACCGAGCGTCAAGGGAGAATGGAGAGCGAGGGGTATGAGCAGCAGGGAGCAGCCTCCCAGCGTGACTAGAGCAGCTTTGGGCAGTGCGCTAAAAAGAATGAAGGGCGCATTCGTAACCTGCAGGAGCAGGTATCTGATCTCCAGGAACTGCTAATACAGATGCGCCTTGAGGAAGGCCCAGACTTGCCAGCTCCTTTCCCTCGTTACAGCGACGACGAAGACAGTGAGCTCTACTACATGCCGTTCAGCGATGACAGCGGCGAGCTCTTTTATATGCTGTATAGCGTCGACAGCGAAGATGAGCTCTGCAGCAACGGCGAAGACAGCGAGCTCCTCAGCTGCGCAGCTGCTTTATCGAGAACAGCGAGTCGCCGCCATTGTCACGCAGCGAGGAAGACAGCGAGTTTCCCCCGTCGCCCCTGTTGTCAGGCAGCGAGGAGGACAGCGAGCTGCCGCCATGGCTGCAAAGCGTCGCTGAAGATGGCGAGCTCCCTCCGCCGCCGTTGTGCTTCATCGAGGACAGCGAGCTGCGGCGTAGAGGATGGCGAGCTTCCGCCGCTTCCGCCGAGCTGCAGCGTAGAGGATGGCGAGCTTCCGCTGAGCTGTGGCACTGGGAACAGCAAGCTTCCTCTTCCTCCGCCGCCGCCGTTATGCGCCACTGAGGACAGCGAGCTTCCTCTGCCACCGCCGCTGATCTGCGACGTCGTCGAGGACAGCGAGCTTCCTCGTCCTCCGCCGCCGTCACAGTGGTTGCTGATTTCCCTTGTGACGACAGAGGTCGGTGCACTGTGCAAACGTCCTCCCGGAAGTGCTCAAACGTGGAAGTGCTCGTGCCGCCGAAATGCTCGTGCCGCAAAAGCCGACTTGCGAGGAAGGAGAAGCAAAGAGCTACAAGAATGTCTTTACCATGCGAAGGTCAATATCCGAAGATCCAGCAGCGGAGGCAAACGAATCCAAATCGTGAGTACAAATCCAAAGTCTTGGGTGCATGCGAGGTCATACAAGTTAATCAGTCCGATAACAGCAGAAGTACCAGGGGATGTAGACGAGAGAGAGAAATCCGTGGAACAGGCAGGGTCGTTAACAGGCTAAGATACACAAACAATCACTTCACAGAAAAACAAGAAGGCTGAGAAAGACACAGCTTCCACCACCAATCCTCACCACCTTCTATAGAGGAACTATTGAGAGCATCCTGAGCAGCTGCATCACTGTCTGGTTTGGGAATTGTACCATATCGGACCGCAAGACCCTACAGCGGATAGTGAGGACAGCTGAGAAGATCAACGGGGTCTCTCTCCCTTCTATCGAAGACATTTACACCACACGCTGCATCCGCAAAGCCACCAGCATTGTGGCTGACCGGACACATCCATCACACACTCTTCACCCTCCTGCCATCTGGAAAAACGTACCGAAGGATTCGGGCACTCACATCCAGACTGTGTAACAGTTTTTACCCGCAAGCCATCCGTCTCCTCAACACAAAGAGACTGGACTAATAAACACACACACAAACATACACACAAACCACTCAGACGAACTAAAGAACATCTGGGCTGAACTGATGAACACACATGCACAATCACACTGATATACATCCATCTCAATCTGCTCATACCTACCTACCTGTGCTGCTCTTACAATTTTTGCACAATATTTATTTCACAGCTATTTGCACACGATATTCTTTTCAAAATGTAAACTGTTTACTGCTGCTCTTCCCACTACCTCTATTCATACTTCATCAAAAAAAAAAGTACTGTTATGTGTTACATGGTTGTGTCTGTCATGTACCTCTTTGTTTGCACATTTGCATGTGCACTTTGTCTATTGTGTATTTTTGTATAGAAATTTGATAGTTCTTTTAGGTTAACTTAAAAATATACAAATTTGTGTTGTAAATTTATGTTGTTGCATGTATGTAGCACCTTGGTCCTGGAGGAACATTGTTTTGTTTCACTGTGTACTAACTGTATATGGTTGGAATGACAATAAAAGCCTGCTTGACTTGATTTAATGTTCATATCCCCTGAGGGGCCTTCCTAGCCTGCTCATTAGTCTGTACCTTCCTTTTGTCAGTCAGAAAGATACCAATTAAATCAACTGTTCTCCAATTAGGATTTGGAGAAAATCTATCTTGTTGAAAAAAATCTCAGGGCCTTGTTCCACCTATCTTTTTGGTTGCCATACTCCTCAATCTTTTTCTCCATTCACTGATTAGTTCTTTTCCTTGAATCAGTTACAGAGAGAGTGCTTATTTTACACAATCTGACACTCCTTTAGAAATTATGCATTTATTATTACTACTAAAGATTTACTTCAAGCAATAATATATTTATCACACCATATTTCTCCTTCATTTAATAAAACAGTCAACATTTATTTAGAAAAAAATAAAGCATATTCTATCCTGGAATTAGCTGTTTTTGAGCTCTGTGATTTGCTAAATATTAGGGCTCATATTTACTAAGCATTTCAGAGAAGGAAATCGCTCCTCAGTGGGTAAAAATTCTCAGAATTATGCAATTTTGGTCATACATTCAGGAGTAGAAGAAGAAGAGCGATTTTTAAGATTCTTAAAATAGCAAATCACTCCTATCTCTACCAAAATTTAGGACAACTGGTGTCCTAACAGGTGTCCTAACTGGTTGAAGTAGTGAGGAAATGGTATTCAGGTGGAGACATGCATGGAGGAGAGACATTTTAGTAACGGAACTGAGTAAAATGGAACTTGTAAAAGATACGTTTGGACAAAAATAGAATACTTTTTTTTTTTAAACATTGCATGCAGTATGCAACTGTTCCATTAATGAGCATTCCATATGCTGTCTCTGCAGGTAAATGTTTTTTTTTAGTAACAGTCAAGATGCAGCTTTGTAACAGTGACACAGTGGACAGTGTTTGTTCTTACAGCACTGTAGATTATGCGTAGATTCATACACATCCCCACCACGCAGAATGAACTAAATGAAAAACAAGATGCATTCATGGTTGTTTTTTACCCACAAGCCATCCGTCTCCTCAACACAAAGAGACTGGACTAATAAACACACACACAAACATACACACAAATCACTCAGACGAACTAAATAACATCTGGGCTGAACTGATAAACACACATGCACAATCACACTGATATACATCCATCTCAATCTGCTCATACCTACCTACCTGTGGGCATAATCCATGGCACACACATTAACATGGTCCCATTTATCACTTATCTTAGATTCTTTGTTATAAGCAGCATTTCATAATTTCATTAACATGGCGTATCCCCATGTTTCATAGTACTTGGGAGGTGTGTGCAGTAAACTAACAGATGGCATCAATGCCTTAAAAAATTGCCTTAAAAAATCTCTGTTTGTCAGGCTCACGAGAGGGCGTGATGGATCCAATCGCAGTGAGGAGACTCCTTTGAATTTACTTTAATATGTGCTGCTTAGAACTAAGCCGTGAAGTGGCTTGTGCGGTGTGCGCTGGGTTTTAATAACATGCTGTGCATGGTAGTGTTTGCAGCATCGAGTGGAAAGCTGAGTGGAGAGAGAGTTGTAACGGCTCCGTGTGGCACGTGAGTCATGCAGGAATGCGGAAGCGCGGGGAGCTGGCGAGAGAGCCTTGCCTGCGGCGTTACTCGTGCAGGAATGCGGAAGCGCGGAGAGCCAGCGAGAGCGCCTTGCATGCGGCGTTGTTTGTGCAGGAATGCGGAAGCGCGGAAAGCCAGTGAGAGCGTCTTGCATGCGCCGTTGCTCGTGCTGGAATGCGGAAGCGCAGAGAGCCGGCGAGAGCGAGGAGAAACTACACAGGTTGGTGGCTGAATTCCGAGTTTCACTCGTGGCCGGTTGCGAGGCAGTTCAAAGCCGAAGATGCAAGAGAGAGTCTGTGATCCGAGTTCATACTCGTTAAATACATTCAATGGTTGAAAAAGTCCATGAGCGTGGAAATCCGAGACGTGAGGCAAGAGTGAGGTCGAGAAAACAAACGAAATACTAGACATGGAAAATCGCTGGAAAATTGGGCTAAGGAGAGCACTCAATAATCTGGCGACTTGACGGTGACAGAGTACGGTTTAAGTAGATATGGGCATGATTGGTGATAGCGCACAGGTGTGTGGAAAGAGGAAGTGAGGTGGTGAGGTGTAATGGGTGCTTAGGGACGTGGAACAGGAGTGCTTATGTGATCATGGCTATGCTTAGCTTGACAGGTCATGACAGTACCCTCCCCTTATGAACGCCACCTGGCATTCTAGCAGGTGCCTCAGGATGGAGCCTATGAAAGTCAATGATAAGGGAGCAGTCCAGGATGAACCTGGCTGGTACCAAACTCCTTTCTTCAGGGCCATAGCCCTCCCAGTCCACCAGGTACTGGAGACCACGTCCGCGGCGGCGGGACCTCAGGAGTCTACGGACAGTGAAGGCTTCGCCTTCGTCTATAATTCAAGGAGGAGGGGGGGGATTGGATGGGTGGAGATAGTGGACAGGGGACCAGTTGACGGATCTGGGATACGTGAAATGTAGGATTAATTCGGCGCATGGAGAGTGGTAGAGCTAGTCGGACAGAGCATGGATTTATGATCTGGGTGATGGTAAAAGGACAGATGAACCTTGGTGAAAGTTTCTTGGATGTGGTCCTGAAGGGAAGGTCACGTGCAGACAGCATGACCCTTTGGCCGATACAATACCTAGGGGCTGGTGACCGAGGACAATTTGCCTGGCGTTGAAAGGCACTTACGGTCCGTAGTAGCTGGTTGCGGGCGCGCTGCCATGTTATTTTGCAGCGACGGATAAAGGTTTGGGCCGAGGGTACGGCTACCTCTCCTTCCTGGGTCGGGAAGAGGGGTGGTTGATAGCCCAGACAACAGTGGAAGGGGGACATGCCTGTGGAGAAGGTAGGGTACTCGACCCAGGGTAGGAAGCTGCTCCAGGAGGATGGATCCCGAGAGGGCATACATCTTAAAGATTTTTCCATTTCCTGGTTGATTCGTTCCGTTTGACCATTAGTTTGGGGATGGAATCCGGAAGAAAGACTGGGATTGGCGCCGATGAGGTTGCAAAAGGCCCTCCAGAACTGGGCAGAAAACTGGGGACCTCTGTCCGAAACTATGTCGACAGGGAGTCCGTGAAGTCCGTAGACGTGGTTGATTAACAGTTCGGCTGTTTCCTTTGCAGACGGGAGCTTTGGTAGTGGTATGAAATGTGCTGACTTAGAAAAGCGGTCCTCAATGGTTAGGATGCAGGTATTGTTCTGAGATGGTGGTAGGCCAGTGACGAAATCGGTGGAGATGTGTGACCAAGGGCGGTGGGGAATAGGGAGTGGTTTGAGGAGGCCCTCAGGAGGGCGGTTTGTAATCTTGTTCCTGACACAGGTGTCGCAGAAGGCCACAAAGTTCTTGACATCCTCCTTCATGGTGGACCACCTGAAGCGCTTTTGAAGAAGGAAGAGAGTACGTGCTGCCCCAGGGTGGCATGCCAGGTTAGAGCTGTGGGCCCAGTCTAACACCTGTGGTCGTACAGAGGCCAGGACGAAGAGCTTGTCGGGTGGGACGATGCTTGGGCCTGGTTCTCGTTCGAGGGTCTGATGGACAAGGTGCTCCACGTTAAGTCGGGTTGTTGCCACAAGGCATTGAGGAGGGAAGATTGTTTCCATCGTGGGTGTGTCATGAGAGGTGGAGAATTGCCAAGAGAGGGCATCGGGTTTAGCGTTCTTGATAGCATGAACCGAAAATGGGAGATGAACAACGACCATCGTGCCTGGCGTGAGTTGAGTCTTTTTGCCGTTGTTAGATACTCCAGATTTTTGTGGCCGGTCCATACGAGGAAGGGATGGTCAGCCCCTTCCACCCAGTGCCTCCATTCTTCGAGGGCCAATTTGACCGCCAACAGTTCACGGTCCCCAATATTGTAGTTGCGTTCAGGGGGTGTAAGTCGGCGGGAGAAGAAGGAGCAAGGGTGAAGTTTGGTGTCTTCCATGGATCTCTGAGACAGGATGGCGCCTACTCCAGTTTTGGACGCGTCTACTTCCACAACAAATTAGAGAGAGGGGTCAGGGAAGAAAAGGATGGGAGCGGTGGTGAAGTGATGTTTAAGATCCTTAAAAGCTCTGTCTGCCAGGGGGTTCCATTGGAAAGGAATCTTAGATGATGTGAGGGTTGTAAGTGGGGCGCCACCATGGTGTAGTTCCGAATGAAGCGGAACCCTAAGAAGCGTTGAAGCACGGGCCTTGAAGATGATACTGGCCAGTCAGTGACCGCCTTTACCTTGGTGCGGTTCATCTGGATGCCCTCAGGGGAGATGCAATAGCCCAAAAAGGATGTGGACGAACAATGAAATTCACATTTCTCTGCCTTGATGTACAGTTTATTTTCCAGTAGCCGTTGTAGGACCTGACAAACGTGTGTTCCTTGACTGAGCGTGAGAATATCAAAATGTCGTCCAGGTAAGCAAAAACAAAAACATTGAGAAAATCCCTGAGGACATCATTAATGAGGGCCTGAAACACTGCCGGCGCATTGGTTAATCCAAAAGGAACCACCAGATACTCATAATGGCCGGTGGGTGTGTCAAAGGCAGTTTTCCACTCATCGCCCTGCCGTATCCTGACAAGGTGGTAAGCGTTTCTCAGATCCAATTTGGTGAAGATACGGGCGTCCTGGAGGAGTTCGAAGGCCGACAACATCAGAGGAAGGGGGTAGCGATTTTTGACAGTGATCTCATTTAATCTTCTGTAGTCAATACAGGGTCTGAGGGATTTGTCTTTCTTTTCTACGAAGAAAAACCCTGCCCCAGCTGGTGAAGGGGATGGGCTGATAAAGGAGTCATTTGCCGCAGGGATTATGTACTGTTCCATGGCCTTGGGTGGAGAGGTGCCGCACAGGAGGTCAATCGCACAGTCATAGGGGCGATGTGGAGGTAAGGAGACAGCCCGTGACTTACTGAACACCTGATGTAGGTCATGATAGTCTGTGGGTACCTTGGTTAGGTCAGGGATTTCTTCTTGTGGTGAGGGCAGGGTTCGGCCCATAGGGGCGGAGCATAGACATGAAGCAAGGCAGGTGGGACTCCAATCCAGAACCCTTCTTTTGACCCAATCAATGTGCGGGTTATGGAGCCTTAACCAGGGGAGGCCTACAACAATGGGTGCATGGTATTTTGAACGGTTAGAAGAGAAATGGTCTCTGGTTGCCTGAAAATTGTAGGGTGACAGGGACAGTGGGATGGATAATCGGGTTTAGTTTGCTGCCATCAAGAGCCTGAACCTTGAAGGGCCGATGCAAGTGTGTGAGAGGAACATTGAATTTGGAGGCTGTGGAAGAGGAAATTAAATTCTGATCGGCCCCGGAGTCCACTAATGTGTGAGTGACGTAGGATTCGTTGTCATGGGTCAGGGTCACGGAGAAACATGATCGCTGGTCCGTGGAAGAAATAGTTGCGGGGCCCCCCTGCATCCCCAGAACTACATGCCCTTTTAGTGGACAGAAGCGCACAACGTGGCCAGTCTGACTGCAGTAGAAGCAGGCACCGTCATCCCTGCGGCGCTGACACTCCCTCGGTGAGATGCGTGCGCGACCGATCTGCATGGGTTCAGGGAGGGGCTCGGAGGTGGCCAAGGTCAGTGCAGAGGTGCATCATGGCAGATCTGATGCTCATTTCGTCGTAACCGTTTACGGCCATCAATGCGGGTAGCTAGGTCAATGAGCCCCTGGAGGTCTGATGGAAGCTCCCGGGCTGCAAGCTCGTCTTTAATCGGGTCCGAGAGTCCATGGAGAAAACAGTCAAACAATGCCTTCTCATCCCAGCCACAAGAGGGAGCCAGGGTGCGGAAATCTATGGCGTAATCCGAAACAGAGCGAATCCCCTGATGTAGCTGAAGCATGACTCGCCGCCTGATGTCCTGTAGAGGAGCGATCGAAGACCCTTCTCATCTCATCTGTGAAGGTCTTGTAAGTGAAGCAACATGGCTTACCATAGCGCTGTTCCCCACTCTCTTGCTTTTCCTGAAAGGAGGGTGATGATGTAGGCGACCTTTGATCACTCTGTGGGAAAAGACGTGGCCTGTAGTTCTAGAAGGAGGGAACACTGGGATAGAAAGGAGCAGCAAGTGGCTGGGTCTCCATGATAGGTAGGCGGAGCAGAGAGGCGGGGCTCCGGGTTAGGAGAGGACACCGGGGGGGGGGGGGGGGGGTTGAGGAATAGGCGCAGGGGGTGGTTGGTTCTGAACCTGGGTAGACAGAGACTGTAGAGTTTCAGTGATCGTTCGGAGAGTTTCTGTGATTTGCCTTATTTCCTGCTGGTGGGTGCCTAAGAGGGCTCCTTGACTCTCTAATGCCCCCCTGAGGTGAGCCGCCTCTGCTGGATCCATTTTTGGCCAGATTATTCTGTCAGGCTCACTAGAGGGCGTGATGGATCCAATTGCAGTGAGGAGACTCCTTTGAATTTACTTTAATATGTGCTCCTTAGAACTAAGCCTTGAAGTTGCTTGTGCGGCGTGCACTGGGGTTTTAATAACGTACTGTGCATGGTAGTGTTTGCAGCATCGATTCGAAAGCTGAGTGGGCGGAGAGAGAGAGTTGTGACGGCTCTGTGTGCCGCATGAGTCGTGCAGGAATGCGGAAGCACGGGGAGCCGGCAAGAGAGCCTTGCCTGCGGCGTTGCTCGTGCAGGAATGCGGAAGCGCGGAGAGCCGGCGAGAGCGTCTTGCATGCGGCGTTGCTCTTGCAAGAATGCGGAAGCGCGGAGAGCTGGCAAGAGCGAGGAGAAACTGCACATGTTGGTGGCTGAATTCCGAGCTTCACTCGTGGCCAGTTGCGAGGCAGTTCAAAGCCGAAGATGCAAGAGGGAGTCCATGATCCGAGTTCGTAGTCGTTAAACACATTCAATGGTCGAAAAAGTCAGTGAGCGTGGAAATCCGAGACGTGAGGCAAGAGCGAGGTCGAGAAAACAAAGCGTGGTCAGTAACGAAATACTAGGCATGGAAAATCGCTGGAAAATTGGGCTAAGGAGAGCACTCAATAATCTGGCGACGTGACGGTGACAGAGTGCGGTTTAAGTAGATATGGGCATGATTGGTGATAGCGCACAGGTGTGTGGAGAGAGGAAGTGAGGAACAGGAATGCTTATGTGATCATGGCTGAGCAATAGCTTGTCTGGTCGTGACACTGTTTATTTTTTGAGGTAAAAAAAATTAATAAACTTCATTTATTTTTTTAGGTAAACATGTTTCTTTACAATTTAAATTGTTACTAAAAAACTTGTGGAGACAGTAAAAAAAGAAAAAAAGAAACAGGTTTGGACAAAAATGGATTTTATGAGCTTTGTCACTCATTATTATTAAAACGTCTCTCCATCTCTCTCAATTGTTGTCTATTGTTATAATGTTTTTTATTCTGTTCAGTTGAAATAATTTGTCTGTCAACTGTGTTGATTTGGTTGTGTCAAAAATATTTAAAATGTTGGCTAAACAGAAACATGGTTGATAACCATCAAGAATGAAGTCTTACATAAGGATGATGAACTCTAAATTCAATGTAATGTAGATTTATGTCCATGTTATTCATCCTTCTTGACAGCATCCCACAGGTTGTCCATTAAAAGTTCATTATTTTAAATAAGGTAAATAAAAAAATCTCAAAACACCTAGTTAATAGAACTTTGTTGTCAAAAGTGTATTATTTCATGTTTATGACACAACATTTATCCATAATACAGATGACAAAGTAACGAATGGAATGTTATTCACTCACTGAATCTATACTGCTTTATTCTGTACTCAGTAGCCTATCCCAGGAGACTGGGATACAAGTACATCTTGAACAGGGTCGAAATCCATCACAGAGCACATATAATCACCCACTCATTCAAACATTATGGGGAAATTGGAATGCCAATTATCCTAATCTGCAGGCTAATTTACCCACATATTTTACTGAAAACATGAAAGGACCAGATAACTCCTACTGCATCTTTATCAACATGCTAAATGGTTTGCAGAACTTCTGGTATGATTAAATGATACGGTCATTTTGTAAATTCAAAACCTTTAAGAGAATATCAGAACAATTTTCATCCTATTAAATGTGGCATATTCTGACCATTTTTTCCCTACCTTGCCGCGGTCCTTTCACACCACTGTAATTAGCCATATAGCTTGTATGCTAGAACCAGAGCAATTAGCAAACTACATTTTTTAAAAATAGTTTCAATACCTATTCGTCATAAATAAGGTGGTATTCTTGTCTGTTGTTGCCATGGGCAAAAAGGTCAGGCATAAGCACAGGGTTTGCTTTTAAACAAGCAGTGTCTTTTATTCCACATAACATGAATACTAAAGACACACAAAGAAACTTAAACAAGGAACTCATAACCATAAACAAAAGCAGAGCTTAACATGGGCTCTTTAAGCAACACACGGGCTTAGAGCTTACACAGGAGATGTGGAGCTGACGCTGAACAAAGACAAGACTAAACCAGAGACGGGGCGGGACTAGAGACAGGGCGAGACTTGACGGGTTAGTTGTTAGTTGGGTTAGTATCTAAACTGGTTCTTGTAGAAAGCTGGAAGATGAGCTAACTGGGTTACTGACTAATAGGGTTAGTATCTAACCGGATTAGTAGCTGGACCTACAGGGGAAACGAACACACACCAGTCTAAGCACACAAGAGGCTAATCCGTACTAGCGGCTAAACCTGCTAGAGAATAAAGCCTCTAGCAGCCAATCCACTAGACTAGGCTAAACCTACTAGCATCCCAACCTACTAGTGGCTAAGCACTAAACACACTATTACAGATAACTACACATACTAGGAACTACACATGAGGCAAACGAACACTGGAGACACATAGAACAGTTCTTCCATAAGACAAGAGACAAGCTAACACAAACAGCTCCATGAATCCAAACACAATAAAAATAAATATAACAAAACTAGAGCCTTCTTTAAACAGAGGTTACATAACATAACTTAAACTAAAACAAATGCCCACATGACATTACTAATGCTCGACCCAGTTTCTCAGAACAATCAGCTATTTATAACAGATTTAATGAGATACCTCGGTTCAGGAGAGCATTCTCATCACCTGACCGAGGTGCATTCTAGGAAACTGAGTCTACAAACAAAACTTCACAAAACAAAACATATCAGGCACACAGTGCTTTCTAGGGGTGAACCCTTACATAATACTTAGTATTGGGAAAATGTTTTTTTTTTTCTTTTTGGTTTCATTTTTGTTAAATACATAATGACACAGTGAAAAATATGTGTCATGTTGCTGTTAGTCTATATACAACCTTCTAATTCTATGGTCTTTTAAGGTATTAGTTGCTTAATACCAAGACCCACTATGATTGTTATGATGTTCTTACATACTGTAAAATACACATAGAATTAAAATGTTGGGAGTAACTTTTGAACTCTCCTGATGATCTCCAGAGGCCTTGATTTTTCCAGTCTGTGAGGAACTTAGTATACATTTCCCAGAGTTGAGTGCAGGTGAAAGTAAAAGGAACAGAACAAGGTCCAGCAGTTGGGGATTGGGGTGCGTATAGGTCCCCAGGGGAGGAAGAAAATGAATGGGGAAAAATAAATAAATAAATAAATAATCTTGGCTCTGTATTGTTGAAGACAGCAATGTTGAAAAATTGACAGCCATAGCAAAATTATGTGTATACGAAATGAAAAAGAGGCATGGAAGGGTAGGACTTAAAATAACAGGAACATTCATAGGGAATGCTCCAACCATACCAACTTCTTATGATTTCTGCACCTTCAAAAGAAAGAGAAAAGCAAAGGAGCAACATTATATCAAAATAGGGATCCTATAACACACATTCACAAGAAAAAAAATTTTGTCTGCTACTGAGTGTCTGATATGTGATCTACACTAAATCGAGTATACTGATTCCAAATCTGAAGTCAGATTTTGTGTAACACGTCAGGATCTCAAGTTATGTAGACATGTGCAAAGTTATTATGCGTTGTGCAGAATCTGAAACAAAGCCGGTTTATCTGCAAAACTGTTTGACAGTACACTTGCGTATTCATGTCAACACAATGATTTGAGTTTACTGATGAGAAGATCAAGTGATATCAGAGGAAAAACATAATCTGGAGCTCACTCAGTAATGTTCAAAAGTGCTTTAGGCACTTGCTTTTGCGCTTGTATGTAGTTGTTGTGGCCCGTTGCAAAAACCAGCAGTAATCTCCCAACATGCTTGGGTTGTCCTTGATATCTTCTTTCAATAATGGAAATATCTTGATGGAATCTCTCTCCATGTTCGTCACTTACATGGCCCAAATTTGGCGGAAAAAAATCTAGATGTGAGTGTAAAAAATGCATCAAACAGTAATTTGCGGATTTCAGGTCCAATGAAAATTCCCGCTTTCAGTTTGGCATCAGTTTTCATCGCTCCAAACTTCTCCTTCAGATAGCGAAAGGCATTTCGATTGCGATCCATAGCCACTACAAGATTTTTCATGAGGCCCAGTTTGATGTGAAGTGGTGGAAGATACACTTTACATGGATCAACCAGTGCTTCATGTTGCACATTGTGTTGGCCAACAGTGTGTTCTGCTCTGGGAGGCCTGTGTTTGATTTTGTAATGATTGGCGTCATCCCGACTGTGCCACAAACACAGAAAGCACATATGTCTGGTATAGCCCAACTGAAAATCCAAGGAGAAGTGCTACCACTTTAAGGTCAGCACAGATGTTCCAGTTATGTTCCGAATAGTTGATCAATTTCAATATCAGTTCCATTGATTCATATGTCTCCTTGACTCTTATGGAATAAGCTAAGGGAACTGAAGACTTTTCATTACCGTTACGCAATAACACAGCCTTCAAGCTCTCTTTTCCAGAATCTATGAATAGTGTCCACTGATCTGGCACGTACTTGCAATCTAGCTCCCGCATAAGGCCACTTGCATCATTACAGAAACAGATGCCATCTTTCAATGTGTAGTACACAGCTAACGTTTGGTGACGATCACGAAAATGTGAAGTAGTGGTGCCATGCTCCAGCAAATTCCACTCCTGAAGTCTAGAAGCCAAGAGTTCTGACTTCTCTTTAGACAAGCAAAGGTCTCTCACCAGATCATCTAAATCAGATTGGCTGACCAAGGGCGGCCTTCCCACTTCAGACTCTTCATCGTCAGAGGCATAATCTTCAGGACTTTCGTCAGAACTGTCAGTTTCTATAGCATCTGTGTCAGGGGGTAATGGCCCTGGATTCTGTTCATCATGCGGCGCTGGATTAAGAGCGGACTCACAATCAGGATAAACAATTTTTTACTTGTTTTTCTTGGAAAATACAGCAATTTTGGTCATACAGAAATAACAGTCTTAGTGGTTACCATAGGCACGGTAAAGGGCATTGCATTCCTTTTGCCGTTCAGCCACTGCGTCAGTCCGGTTTAACACACTGTACAACAGACGTGTGGCGCCCAACTTTTATCCTGATTTGACAGCCAAAATAGTACTTGCAAGCAATCTTCACAGTCTTTGTCAAATTCTTGTGCTGACCAGAAGGAGTATATACCAAAAATGTACCAAAACTTGTCTGGATTATTAACGCAACCGCGTCTATTCATCTTAGTACAGACACACTTGCAAGAAAACAGCTGCTGGTGAGCTCAATATTGTCTCAACACCCTTTATGGTGGCTGCTGGCTGCTAGCAGCGGAACAAGTGTTAATTAGACTGTTATACACATATAACTTAAATTCTAGACGTGCTAGGTTAATTCTGACTTCAGATTTGGAATCAGCGCCCTCGAATTACTATATATCACGTGTTTTATTCCCAGTAGCAAAATTTCAGTTTTTCTGTGTAATCATACTATTGTTCTTCTGAACCCAGGGTGCACAAGTGCATGGCTGATCAGTTTAATCTTGCAATAACAGACTTGCATATGTGAGATTTCACATAATATTGTGATGACAGCAGTGCCAGTAGAGGCACATGAGCCCCGACCCTATAAGCTCCCTGACATTACAGGGCATACTTCTACCTAAAGGCCTGCCATGAATCTCATAGAACAAAAGTAATTTCTAACACATCTGATCTTACCCTCCCTAACTGGCACTTCTATTTCTCAGACAACATTATTCTTATTCTAAGGAGGGGGGGTTCACCAACTTTTTATTTTTATTTTTATCAGGCCCAAGTGATTGTTGTTTGACCTATGGACAGGTCAAGAACCATGGCAGAAGTATCAGAACTGATTTTGAATGATGGGTGGTCCAATATGTTAGACAGATAGGTTCATATTTTGCTCCAATATTTTCTTTAACAAGGAGACGATGGTGTCTGAGCTAAAGCTAATAATAGCTAATTACTATACTACAAGAAAAGACAGTCTTGTACTGAAAAGTAATTCAAGCTTTAAAGCAAACAAACAAAATGAAAAAACATTTTAGTCAGACTTTATTAAGCAGTATGCAAATTTAATTAACACTGGGAGAAAACCCCTTTTTCCCTCAAATGTGTCACTAGAATCCATTCAAAGAGACTGCAGCAGTTGTCACCCAAAGTAGAGAAGACCAAAATAATCAATGGTAGTTTAGAGCTGTAATTTATCACCATGCCACATGCAGGTGAAAGAAAAACCACGAAGTGGTGCAAGCTGAGAAAGATGGGACAAAGGGATGTTGTGATAATAGTGCTACTGAACAGGTCAGAGCACTATTAGTCATTACCTCTCTTGCCTTGGTTGCTGCCAGACAATGACACGATTATCTATTTTATAAATATCATAAAATTATATAAGCCGTTGATTTCTGCAAATGGGTTTCTGCAGATTTCTGTTAGGCAAGATGGTTCTTCAATCATTAGTTATTAGTATAACAATGCATTGCGACATGATGCATTGTCATACATAAATGTGACTAAATGAATCATAGAAATCATATTTTATAAATACAATTTTAATGCAGTTGACCCGTTTGAACACCAGAAGTCTTAATCTGCACAGCCACACTGGTCAGATTATCACATTATCTCTGTTGTAAAGAGCCTTAATAAAATAATCTGGTCTTGTTTAGTGACCAATTGATTCAAAACACAATGACTTATAGGTTATATGGTTACACAGCTATGTTATAAGTGTTCTATGTTTCTTCAGTAGCTTTCAAATGACTCCAGCCCTTTGCCGATTTAGGGTGTTTTCACCTTAGGGCTTCGGGAGAATTTCCAAGAACACTTGACCCATAAGTCTGATTGATTTTGATCAGTAAACACAATCTTTCCAAATCAATCATGCCTAATGTGAAAATGCCCCTAATCTACTGTTCTTGAGAAAGCGACTGAGGATGCCTGGTATTGTAGCCAACTTTGCATCTTTGTTTAGGTGAAAACCACACCTTTGTTCGTGCTAGAAGCAGAAAAATTTCAAATTCGCCTGCTCATAGACTTTTTTTTGGGAGAATTTATGGATTTATTTATTTTAGATTTTGTCAAATCAGTGGAAAGAGTAATAGAATTTTGTACTCAAGTACAAGTACAGTTACTTTAGTGAAAGTTTACTGAAGTACAAGTAAAGTTACCATTATAAAAATGTACTCAAGTAAAAGTAACAAGTAGCTCATAAAAAATTTACTCAGAGTAAAAGTTACAAAGTAAATTTTTTTTTAATAGCGGGGATGGGATGGGGGATTCTAGCGTAGTTCAAAAAAGACAAGCGGATATGAATCTCAAACTAGTTGTTTTTAATTGAAGGAACAAATTTGCATAATAATAAAACAAAGTGGTCACTTAAATATGGTGTTAAGTCCCATTCTAGGGTTGGGCTGTACAGCAAAAGAATGGTTCGGGGTTCTATTTTCTATATTTTAAACTGTATGGAAATGGTGGTATATGGTAGAAAGAACTAGACCCAGTCGCTAGCTTTTGTATTCACACACACACACATAACCAGATTCAGCTTCCGGGTGGACCCAGGCCAAATTAATAAACAAAAGGGTATATGTATTTTAGTAGCTAGATTACCTGCAAAAAAAAAAATACAAAACACAAACAAAAGAGTTGACTCCCTAAATCAAAAACAGTGAATAATTTCTCTCTTACCAATATAAATGCCGGCCACACCCCTACTACTTGTGAGCGCACAAACATACAGTGAAATTATCTACAAATATATTCAAAGAGCCAAGCAACCCAACCAAAGGGACAAAACAATAATCAAAGTCAATGGGAGGCAAAAAGTAAAACCAGAATACACAATCAAATATCAAAACGCCAAAATCACAATACAAAAATAATCTCTCTCTCTCTCTCTCTCTCTCTCTCTCTCTCTCCCCAACACAACCAACACCTTGCCTACATGCCTCCTCTTTCCCACGTCTCTCTTCAGTTTATATATGATCACGCTGATTGATGACGTGACTCTCAGGGCAGAAGCGACCATGTGGAAGGTCAGGTAGATTGTCATGTTTTCCCGAAGAAGCGGACGCAGATGCAGAGAAATCTTTGCAAAGGGCTTTTATTCTCTTCTCTCACAACAAAGGCTTGTTTCAAAAAAATCAACGAAAAAAACAAAACTCAGGATCACAAATGAGCTCCTGGCTGGAGCTGTGAGTGGGCGTGTAGAAGCACAAAGTCCACAAACGAAAAGGAGCCGATTTGGCGAAAAAACCGGCATACGCTACAGGGCTATGGGACCGGCTGATATAAATAGCGAGACACACGAGGAGGACACAGGTGAAATTCATTTAGTGCTAATGGTGAAATACATTCACACGTAGACACACCAGGGGGAGACAAAGAGGCGGCTCAGTAATCCGGCGAGCCAGATCTTAACCACCGGGACTGTGGTGATACAGATGTGACAGATGCTGATGTAGGAATAGTCAGAAAACCTGGAGTGGAATCTGAAGCGGTGCACGAACAAGACATAATACAAACACGCGAGCACAACACAAAGCATAATATTTTTATTATTTTTCATTTTAATTAATTAATTTATTTATTTATTTATTTATTTTTTTACCTCAGTAGCGTATATGATTTAAAATGTAGCAAAGTACAATACTTAAAACAAACAAACTTAAGTAAAAGTAAAATTACAGATTTTAAAAACTAGTACACAGAAAAACTACTCAATTACAGTAACGAGAGTAAATGTAATTCTTTACTTTCCACCTCTGGACATTGTGTTTTTGGACCTCTGGACCTCTGGATAAGTATTTTTTTACAGTATTATTATAGAAAATGCTGTTTATGGCAGTCATAGTGTAGTAAGATTTATACAGGCAAAAACATAATGTTTAAGATGTTTAAGTTTTTCTGTATGTTTTGGGTCATTATCTATAGTGTAATTTAAAAGAAACATTATAAAACACATGATTTATACATTATGTATATGTTATTGATGATTTATGAACCCTAGAAAAAAACATATGCTAACAGAAATGAGAAAATATCACAAACTCACTATTTTTTACCTTGGAAGAAACAATGAGGTCATTTAAAGTTCAAGTAGGCTTTTATTGTTATTTCAACCATATAACTATTTAGTACACAGGGAAATTAAACAACATTCCTCCAGGTCCAAGGCGCTACATACAACATAAGTTAGCAACATAAATTAACAAAAACTAACTAGCTAACAAGGAAACCTAATAAGCTGACTAGATGAGACAAGATAGATTGACAAAGCAACATAAATTAACAACATAAATTAACAAAACCTAACTAGCTAACTTAGAAACCTAATTAGATGACTAACTGAGACAAGACAGATTGACATTTTAGATTATCAGGAAGAAGAGGGACTGTTGGGCTTTCTTGTGCAAGCAGCTGGTGTTGAGGGTTGTGGTGAGGTTCTCTTTCAGATGGACACCCAGGTATTTGGTGCTATTGATCTCCACAGAGGTCATGCTCATGAGGTTGATGCTCAGTGAAGAGTGGTCACCCCGTGTCCTCCTGAAGTCAACAACCATCTCATTTGTCTTTTCAATGTTCAGAGACAGGTTGTTGTCTTTACACCAGTCCGTTAGCACTTCTGCTCTGTATGCTGACTTGTCATTCTTTGCTGATGAGACCCACCATGGTTGTGTCATCAGCAAACTTGTGAACAGCAGGGGACTGAGCACACATTAAATGTAGGGTTTATTCTTTGCATTAAATTGAATCAAAGTAGACGTTAAAACAGTGAGCCTTTGAATTTTATCATGTGTATCATAGCCAGAAAATAGACTCTGGTCTGGAAAAAGTGGGTGCTACGTTTATTATCAGATTAATGTACAAAAACTATATAATAAAACTATATAATCTGCCTAAACTTTATAAGTCCCTACTTTTATTTAAGTGCACTCACAACGACAAAAAAATGTTATGATTTTGTAAAATAATGAAAGTAAACAGGGTGTGCTATTCTGGGTCATGGATTCAGTGAAACAGAGCCTCTGCTGAAAAAAGTTAGGCACATCAGTCACTTTACCCCAAATAAAAGATGTTTCTGAGTGTTATAATTTAGTTGTAACATAACAGATATACAAACTGAACAAACTGTGCGCACTGAATACTAAACCAACACTGTGTGCATGGATTAATAAAACTGTGTGCGAGGATTAATAAAGCAAGATTAGTTTTTTCTTTGCCCCACCCGTGTGAGAAGGGCGAATTGAGAGAAAGGCTTGCCCGCAGACCACTGAGCTTCTATGGGTTCTAAAATTGACTTTGTTACCATTTTTTAATCCCTAGAATGGAAGAGACTGAGATTTGCCTTATGTATTGTATTGTTTTTAATCCCTCTATACACAACCCATGATTTGTTTATGCTTTTTTACAAATGGAACAATTTTCTTTGGTATTTTTGTATAGAATATTTACATTTTATATTTTACAAAAATTGACCAGCACTGGCAGTGGTCCATTTTTATAATGTGTATAGAATGATTAAAAAAAAAAAAAACACAACACATGTTATGATAAGGAAAACCACATTTTTTTCCATGCCAGGGATTAAAAATGGTAACTAAATGGTAATAAAATTTTTACAATCAAGAATCCAGAGGATTTGGAATTTACACAAATTTAAGAAAAGTCCTGAAGCACTGCAGGTCTTCAGAAAGGCCTCACACCCAAGAGGGATTTTAAAAGTGATCCTCACCCTAGGTTCACATCTGGGGAAGTGGGGTGCATTATTTGCATTTGAATGTTGTCTGACATTGTAAAGTGCACACAGTAACACTAATACAACAACAACCTAGAATAAGAGGGCCTGATTATTCTGCATAAATATTATTTAACACAACAAAATTCCTGGAAAAAAATCCTATTGAACATTTACACAAATGTAAGACAATTAATTTTTTTGAGTTATTGTCACAAACTACTAGTGCAGACTGACTAGAAGTTTGGGCGGGTGTCTGTTGCCATGGGCAAAAAGGGCAAGCATAGGAGCAGAGGGGTTGTTTGAACATAAAGAGTCTTTAATTCAACTAAAACAAACAAACAAACCGGCTCTTCGGGTGAGAACAGAAGTGCTCAAACACACACTGTCTCTTAACACATACACAGGTTCTTGAAAAAGACACAAGTTCTTTACGGCAAACAGACTAAGGCATACAGACTCTTTAAGGCAAATACAGACTCCTTGAGCGGCCACGAAGGTCTTGAGGTGCCACGGGGGCCACTAGAGCCTACTGGGGGGGACACTAGGGCCTAGGGGGGGGGCACTAGAGACTAAGGGAGGACACTAGAGAATAAGGAAGGACACTAGAGACTAAGAGGGGACACTAGAGACTAAGGGAGGACACTAGAGACTAAGGGAGGACACTAGAGACTAAGAGGGGACACTAGAGACTAAGAGGGGACACTAGAGGTGAGGGAGACACACTGGAGGTTAAAGGGACCACACTGGAGCCTAGGGAAACACACTAGAGGCTAGGGAGACACACTAAAGGCTAAGGGGAACTCAAGAAACACACAATACTATATACACATAAATACACAGATAAACCAAAGTATACAGAGCCCATGCAATCAAAGTAAAATGAAATGAAACACAATAACACAAAACCAACTAAAATACATGCCCACTTGACAGGATTAATGCTCGACCCAGTTTCCAAGAACAATCAGCTATTTATAACACTAATAATGAGCTACCTCGGTTCAGGTAAGCTCCAGAATCACCTGACAAAGGTGCCTTCTGGGAAACTGAGTCGGCTAACAAAAAACTACAAAAAACAAACATATGCCACAGTGCTCTCTGGGGGTGGTCCCTTACAGTTCTAATATTCTATTTTGAAAGTCTATTTTTCCAGTTATTTCTAGATTTAAAGTTTGATGTCTTTAAACGTAACTGTAACAGGTTCAACCCTTTTACACAGGTGGCACCACAGACACATGGATACAAGGCGAGGTCTTATGGGAAAAAGAGTAATTTTATTAAAGAAAATTGTGAAGGAAAGGGTTTAAAGGGGAGGAAAGAAGTGAAGGTGTGCACGTGCAGGTCTGGTGGCAGTGCCCAGCTGGCATGCGGGCACAGGGCTGACGAAAGGTGGCTGTGGGCAGAGAGGTAGAATGGAGAACACAGAGGAAGTGTTCCTGCATGCTCTCATTACGACAACCTCTCCCACTGACATGAGCCAAAACTGATCCCCCTCTCTCTGGGCGCACCCACAGGTAACGCAATCTGCTCTGTCTTTTCCTATTTGATGTGAATGCAGGCTCTGAGTGGGAGTGAAGGTGCAGAGGGAGCTCGAGCAGTTGTTTCCTGCGCTGTTCTCCTCACGGAGATCAAAAGGCAGCATTCCGTCATGCCTTTAAAGTCTCTGGGGCACGTAACATGCCCCGCTTGCATGCCACTCACTTTCGCACAGATCTTTGCTTTATTTTCCGAACCCAGACTAAACTACACACCTCGCTTTTATAATGCAGAGAAAGCCAGAGGTCAATTAACGTTGATTATCACCTAGCAGTTCATTAGCACATGCAGAGGGTGGGGGTAGGAAGGGGGCAACAGATTAAGGCGCATGCCCATCACAGGTGCATGCAGTGACAGTAATTTTTTTTTTTTTAATAAATGTATCATTTTGTTGATATGCTGATAAAGGCTTGCAATCGGTTTTGGGAGATGGGTATGATGAGGCTGAATTGATAAAGACAGTAAAATGCTTAAACCCTGACAGAGCCTGAAACAGCCAAATAGGCTGTAGTGGTGAAACATGAAGACATGGAAGGGGTGGGGCAACGAAAAAAGAAGGAATATGACTTTCTTTGGGCAAATTCTAATGAGGCTATGAAACTCTTAAAATATGAGCTAATTAATTATCTTCTTGCACGTCAACCAGCTAGTCAGGATTTGTCACAGGTAACTGACTAATTGTAGACAAGAAGAGAGAGACTACGTCCAAGTTTCTCGAGAGGTTCCGAGAGACCTGAACCCTTTTGGGTGGTATGCCCCTTCCTGAGGCAGACCCTAACCCACTTTTCCTTACCACCTTCTTGAATAATTGTCAACCAGAAATCGTGAAAATTTGAAAGTTTCAATTGTCAGATCATTCTACAATGACTATTAAAAGATTAGGCGAGCGTGTAAGAACAATAAAATGAGATGGTATTTTAGAAAGCAAACAAATGGCATGTCTTTCTGTGGAGAGTGTAGAATACAGAGGTGGAAAAAGGGGAGGTAGAGGAGGCCGTGGAAGAGGTAGAGGAGGTCTGCAGGGTCAGAGTGCACCCCGTAAATCTGGTAATTGTTATTATTGTAATAAAAGAGGTCACTGGGCTCATGAATGTCGAACGAAGGCCTGAGATGAGGGACATGGTGGACAAAATGTGTATAACCAATTGAATGATGGTCAGTGGCATGATGCTAATGAGGTGTTTTCTCCTAATCCTTCCCAGCAGCCGCCGTAGCGAGTGCAACAACAACAACAGCAATATAGACCCAATCCCTTCTCAGGGATGCAGGTGGGAGCATATGATGCATAAGGATGCCCGCAGAGTTCCAGCCCTGCGATTTTACTTTATACTTTCGAGTCACCTCAGGTTAATGAGTTGCCCTTTATAGAGCTAGGATGGATTTAATGAGTAGACTACACATGCCCTTGACTTTTTCTGCCGCGAACCTCACTGTTGAAGTGCCTGATTCAGTTAATTTCTCCCACCTCACAAATATGCGTATAAATAATTGCTTTCTTTCTTCACAGAACAGCTCTCTTCCTGCTGCCCTTGAATGTGTGCCAACACAAGGAGGAGGTGGGGTTAGTACACTACATTCCTTATGAAGCTAAATTAAAACACTCACAACCTGTGTACATCAAACTATATCCACTCTCCGAGGCCAAGGCCTCGGGAATAAATAAAATTTTAAGCTCACTGTTCAAGCAGGGTGTCGTTAAACCATGTGTAAGTTCTTATAACACACCTGTTACTCCAGTACCAAAACCTGATGGTACTTGGAGATTTACACAAGATTTGAGAAAAATAAATGACATGATTGTTGCACCTGTTGTGCCTGATGTGCTGTCCATTGTCTCCTCTATACCTTGTCATCATTCGCATTTCTCTGTTATTGACCTTTGCTCTGCCTTCTTCAGTCTTCCTGTGTAAGAGCAGATACAGCCATTGTTCGCCTTCACCCACAGGGGGCGTCAGTTCACCTGGTCTCGTCTTACGCAGAGTTTTATCGACTCGTCTGCTGTTTTTTTTTCGGCTGTTTTTTCGGCTATAGTAAGAGATGCACTTGGTGATCTAACTGTCCCCACTGCTTCTGGTGTCCTAGTGTACGCAGATGATTAACTGGTGTCTGTCGCTTCTCCTGCTGTCTGCGAAGAAGCCACTGTTTGTCTCTTGAAACACCTGGCACAGAAGGGTTTCAAGGTATCAAAAGCTAAATTTTATAAAAAAGCTGTGTTTTGACAGTGAGGTGATTGGTTGCTTTACATGACAGGGCGCCCTCATGTGTGTGTTTCCTTCTGGCTCTCCCTTTTAGTTATGCTGTTATAGTTAGTCATGCCGGCCGGAGTCCCTGCTTGCACTTTGCACTAAATATACATTTACCTTATACATGTTGACTGTGACCATACCTAACTGCCGTCTCTCCTTATTTTCTGTTCTCTCCTCTTCTGCTCTCTCCTCTCTCTCTCTCCCTCTCTCCTTTCCCTCTCCCTGTCTCTCTGTCAAGTCAAGTCAAGTCAAGTCAATTTTATTTATATAGCGCTTTTAACAATTGACATTGTCGCAAAGCAGCTTTACACAATAAAAGAAGTAAGTCTGTATGCAATGTGTATGCACCGAGGGCGACGGTGGCAAGGAAAAACTCCCTGTGATAGTAATAGGAAGAAACCTTGAGAGGAACCAGACTCAACAGGGAACCCATCCTCATCTGGGTGATAACGGATAGCAGGGATTGATCAGCATAATAATGTGTACTGGAAGTTCAGTGTAACAGGAGATGTGTTAAAATTAAAATTAAAAGGAGTCCAGTTTGTTCCTGGAGGCTCACGTAGACTGTAGGAGATTCCAGTCCTGAGCTATCGAACAACTGAAGTCACAGGTCCCCAGAGCATCAATCGATGACAGGACAGTCTTAATGGAAACCATCCCCAGCCACCATACGAATCCAGGCAGACCACACGGGGCATCCATGCGACGAGATCTCCAACCAGAAGCAGGACTCCAGGACTGGTTAGACGGGTCCAGAGGGCAGAGGGGTCTGGATCACTGGCAACTCAGGAGCGAACATGTATAGCTCGACAGAGAGACAGAGAGAGGGAAAGGAGAGAGGGAGAGAGAGAGAGAGAGAACAGAAAATAAGTAGAGATGGCAGTTAGGTATGGTCACAGTCAACATGTATAAGGTGAATGTATATTAGTGCAAAGTGCAAGCAGGGACTCCGGCAGGACTAACTATAACCGCCTAACTAAAAGGGAGAGCCAGAAGGAAACACAAACATGAGGGCTCCCTGAGATGTAAAGCAACCAATCACCACACCGTCAACAAACCTGAGTGAACAATGAGAGTGGGGAGGACAGCATCTAAACATACCAGTTCACCAGAATACTCTACGTCCATGAGTCCCCCAGATCTGCTCCTTTACCTAAGGTTAACCTATTTGCAAAAATGCTTGGCTAAATAAATAAGTTTTTAGCCTAGACTTAAACACTGAGACTGTGTCTGAGTCCCGAACATTATAAGGAAGACTATTCCATAACTTTGGGGCTTTGTAAGAAAAAGCTCTGCTCCCTGCTGTAGTTTTAGTAATACGTGGTACTGACAGGCAGCCTGCATTCTTTGATCGAAGTAGGCGTGGCGGATCGTAAGACACTAACAGTTCACTCAAATACAGTGGCGCGAGCCCATTTAGTGCTTTAAATGTCAAAAGTAGTATCTTAAAATCGATGCGAAATTTCACAGGGAGCCAATGCAGTGTAGATAAGATAGGGGTGATGTGCTCCTATCTTCTGTTTCTAGTGAGGACCCTCGCTGCTGCATTCTGCACCAACTGAAGTTTGTTTATACACCTAGTTGAAGAACCAGACAGTAAGGCATTACAATAGTCCAACCTAGAGGTGATAAAGGCATGAACTAATTTTTCTGCATCACAATATGTTTCTTATCTTGGCAATATTTCTAAGATGAAAAAATGCTATCCTGGTAATATTATCTACATGTGCTTCAAACGAAAGGCTGGAATCTATAATCACACCAAGGTCTTTTACTGTTGCACATGATGGAACAGAAAGGCCATCTAAAGTTACAGTGTGATCAGAAAGCCTACTTTGTCAAGCTATACATGTCACTCCTGAGTTGCCAGTGATCCAGACCTCTCTGCCCTCTGGACCCGTCTAACCCGTCCTGGAGTCCTGCTTCTGGTTGGAGATCTCGTTGCATGAATGCCCCGTGTGGTCTGCCTGGATTCGTGTGGTGGCTGGGGATGGTTTCCACGAAGACTGTCCTGGCCTCGATTGATGCTGACAGCTGTTCTCTGGGGACCTGTGACTTCGGTTGTTCGATAGCTCATGACTGGAATTCCCTACAGTTTACCTGAGCCTCCAGGTACAAACTGGACTCCTTTTAATTTTAATTTAAACACATCTCCTGTTATACTGAACTTCCAGTCTTACACATTATTATGCTGATCAATCCCTGCTATCCGTTATCACCCAGATGAGGATGGGTTCCCTGTTGAGTCTGGTTCCTCTCAAGGTTTCTTCCTATTACCATCTCAGGGAGTTTTTCCTTGCCACCGTCGCCCTCGGCTTGCTCATCAGGGACAATCTTATCATTTTGATTCATACACATTGCATACAAACTTACTTCTTTTTATTGTGTAAAGCTGCTTTGCGACAATGTCAGTTGTTAAAAGCGCTATATAAATAAAATTGACTTGACTTCACTTGACTAAATTATAATTTTGCAGAGACATTGTAAAACTTGGGTTTTCATCTCTCCCAAGGCCAAAGATGGCTCTCAAAGGAACGAATCCAGGTTATTCTCGATACTAAACATCCCAGCACTAAACATGCTCTCATGGCTTTCCTGGGACTGGTCAACTACTGTCGTCAGTGGATTCCTGACTGCTCATTCTACGATAAACGCATCAGGACAGCCATCTCACACAATGATCCACTCCAACAGCCTCTGACATGGACTGCTGACATGATTGAGGCATACGAGGAACTGAAAAAAGGCCCTATGCTCCGCTCCAGCACTGGGCCTGCCTAACTTTCAAAAAACGTTCCATCTATACGCCTGTGAGCATGGGGGCACCGCGTCTGCTGTATTGGGACAGTGGTGGGTGTGTGAGACTATGTGCTTTCTTATCTAAAACTTTAGATGCTGTGGCAAAAGGCTTGCCCGTGGCTGCCTGTGCGGTGATGGTACAAGATGCTGAGAAGATTGTTCTCTCTCATCCTTTCATTTTGTATTTTCCACAACCAAGTGCTACAGAACCTTCAAACACAACACATGATGGCTCAGAGACAGTCTGGGTATGAGATTATTCTTTGTTCTACAAGTAACTTAGAGATAAAATCCACCTCTTCTTTTGACATCCTCGGATATGCTCTGGCACGCTTGATCAATGCACAGGACGAAACACTAGTAGATACGGATCATGACTGTTGCTCAGAGATTATTCACTCCACTAGTATACGTCCTGATCTGTATTCTACCCCATTAACAACTGGTGACACTCTGTTTGTAGATGGTTCCTGTTCAAAACTGTATGACAGGACATTTCTCTGTGGTTATGCTGTATGTGCGCTGCCAGATATAACCGTCTAAGCTTACTTTCTCCCTTTCTTGTCTGCTCAGGCAGCTGAACTTCTCGCTCTAACCCGTGCGTGTGTTCTTTCTAATAGAAAAGATTTCACTATATACAGTACAGACCAAAAGTTTGGACACACTTTCTCATTCAAAGAATTTTCTTTATTGTGTTCTTTATTGTGTTCTTTAGCCCAAAAAAGTCTCTTCTGCTTGTTGCCTGTCCTTAGCAATGGTTTCCTAGCAGATATTCTACCATGAAAGCCTGATTCATACAGTCTCCTCTTAACAGTTGTTCTAGAGCTGTGTCTGCTGCTAGAACTCTGTGTGGCATTGACCTGGTCTCAGATCTGAGCTGCTGTTAACTGTGATTTCTGAGGCTGGTGACTTGGATGAACTTATCCTCCGCAGCAGAAGTGACTCTTGGGTCTTCCTTTCCTGGGGTGGTCCCCATGTGAGCCAGTTTCTTTGTAGCGCTTGATGGTTTTTGTGACTGCACTTGGGGACACTTTCAAGTTTTCCCAATTTTTCGGACTGACTGACCTTCAAGTAATGATGGCCACTCGTTTTTTTCTCGTTTTGTTTTTTTGCCATAATACAAATTCAACTTCTTTGAATGAGAAGGTATGTTCAAACTTTTGGTCTGTACTGTATATTCGTCTGGATACAAGATATAAAACGCATCAGGAAGCACAGTGAGGGGGCTGTTCTCAGGGCACAGGGATTCTTATTAGATTACAGTGTCTTACAATATTATAAAACCTTACAGATTACGTGCTATGTCCGGTGCTCTGGCTCCCGGGATACACCGAACCACTGCCGCTGGCGTCCCTAAGGCCTAGCTATTTTCACGTGCCTAAGTATATAGTCTCCTATAACCAGAGCTCTTTCAGGTTTCTCAGAGCGTGCATCACTGAGGAGAGCACGTGACACGTGAAGCGCAGAAGAGGTGTGCTCCGGTGGGCTAGCCTTAGCGTTGGCTTTGGCTGAACAAGTATGCCCCCGAGTCGTCACCCACTCGCTCCGCTGTGAGGGCTCTAATGGCGGAGTCAGGGGCTGGTTATCTCCGTTTTCGTCATCTAGACTTTATGCTACGGGAATAACACTGCTCTCGTGCTCTCTAACCCTCTCTAAAGTCTGGATGCGCTCCTCTATATCTGATATCTTCTCCGTCAGATTACTAACACACACACACCTATCACAAGTAAAATTATCGAATACTAACGAATACTGTACTGTACTGTTCTGTACTGACGTACATACCTGACAGTAATTAATAAAATTTTATTATATCTGTAATGTATTATAAATACATTACAGCAATGTGTTAAATCTATTCTTATTGCAAAAGTAGCATGCTGTTATACTTTTGGCCAATTCCAAATACTAAAAAAGGGAAGGAATGAATGTGCACGTGCAGGTCCAGCTAGCAGAACGGAGCACGCTCCCTCAACGGTTCACATGTCCATCAGGTTTGCTCTCTTCAGTGATGCACCCTCTGAGAAACCTGAAAGAGCTCTGATTATAGGAGACTCTATACTGAGGCACGTGAAATTAGCTAGCCCTTTAGAAACGCCAGTGGCGGTGATTAGGTTTATCCTGGGAGCCAGAGCACCGGACATAGCAGGTAATCTTAGCGCTCTAAGACAGCATAGGTTCTCTTTTTTATAAAACACAACAATGTTATCAGATGTGCTTTCTTGCTGGAAAAAGTGCTTCTGTGACTGGTTTTGAACTTGGTGTTCGGCAGGAAGTTGCTCTATCCTTAATACTGGTACATCATATTGACCTTCTTTCACACTTCCTGTGACTGACAGTTATTACAACTCATGATTGCGGAATTATACTGTACATATAGTTAAACGCATTGACTGCTTCAGTTAAATGCAGTGTTCTGGCAGCCTTATACAGTTTGTTCATATACAGGCAGATCTTGCACTGTCAACATAGTTTCATAAATAGATGATGTGGTAAAAAAAAAAAAAAGATTTTTTAAATCACTCAATACACAACCCATGATGCTTTTGCTATTAAAAAAGAAATAAACTGCACTCTACTGCAGTTCATTCCCCCAAGAAATGCAGAGCAATTAGCACCATGTAATAGTACATACTCTGTTGGGGTTTCTCACCTTCCACTCCTCCTAAGTTTGTCTTTGTTCTTTTGATGTAGTTCTTAAACCCAAAGAATTTATTTATACTGAGAAAAAAGAAATATGGGTCACATAGGTACAAAATAGCATAGATACATATGATCAAGTATTCAATGGTTGTTTATTTGTTTCTATGACCAAAAATACTTTATTATTATTCATAATTATAATAATTAATTTATTTTATAACAAAACTCTGTTTTAAAAACCAAGTTATCTCCTATTTTAACCCCTTTGATGTAGTTGGTTCAAGTAAATGTTTTTTTCTTTA
This sequence comes from Clarias macrocephalus, assembly GCA_011419295.1. Taxonomy (NCBI): domain Eukaryota; kingdom Metazoa; phylum Chordata; class Actinopteri; order Siluriformes; family Clariidae; genus Clarias; species Clarias macrocephalus. Next base: position 26,778 of record JAAGKR010003317.1, on the reverse strand, counting down.
TCAAAACAAATTGGCCTAACAATACCCCAACAATTAAAACACACAAACATGCTGTTAAAAAACTTTATTCTTCCAAAACTAGCCAAAGTTAAAACAGCAATTGTATAAAACAGGTTAATAGAAGTTATATTTTGGTCAGTAAAATACTTGGATAACACCAGCTGCTTATCAGTTAATCTGCTATCTGTTTTTTATTTTTTTTATTAAAACGATCTATTTTTTTTAAAAAAACTATCAAAGATGGAACAGTTTAAGTCTTTGTTTTCTCTGGTGTGTAGACTCCAGGTCATTCATGCTCCTCTAGTAGCTCCAAAAGGTCAGCCATCACACCTCTGAGCCAATCCTCCACTGCAGAGCTCTGGGTAAAGAGAACAAGAGAATTTACTAAAGACAAAGATAAATAACTTTGACAGAATATCTATTTTTGATGAAAAAATAAATGACATTAATAAGCCTATATACCACCAGAGTGTGTAAAATGATGTTTTAGGAATTCTGGAATGTAAATAAACTGCCTGTGCTGAATGTAAATAAACCGTTGAACTGTGTTAGCATTAGCCACTGTCTGTCTGTATTAACATGTGCATTAAATTAACAGGAATTCACTTCATGCAGTTTCATACAAATAAGGTATATAGCACTCGTATATGAGCATTAATGCAACTCTGAAGCCAAACTATAACTTACTGAGTATTGAAGAGGCCCTACTGCTTACCTACACCTACTAACTGTTTAAAACACTGGAGGGTTTTTAGCCAACTTTGGTTAACTAAGCGCTTGAGCTACCTTGTACTGGTCCTTCTCAAAAAATTTGCATATTCTGATAAAGTTCATTATTTTCTTTAATGTACTGATAAACATTAGACTTTCATATATTTTAGATTCATTACACACAACTTGAAGTAGTTCAAGCCTTTTATTGTTTTAATATTGATGATTTTGGCATACAGCTCATGAAAACCCAAAATTCCTATTTCAAAAAAATTTGCATATTTCATCCGACCAATAAAAGAAAAGTGTTTTTAATACAAAAAAAGTCAACCTTCTAATAATTATGTTCAGTTATGCACTCAATACTTGGTCGGGAATCCTTTTGCAGAAATGACTGCTTCAATGCGGCGTGGCATGGAGGCAATCAGCTTGTGGCACTGCTGAGGTGTTATGGAGGCCCAGGATGCTTCGATAGTGGCCTTAAGCTCATCCAGAATGTTGGGTCTTGCGTCTCTCAACTTTTTCTTCATAATATCCCACAGATTCTCTATGGGGTTCAGGTCAGGAGAGTTGGCAGGCCAATTGAGCACAGTACTCAGACTTGCTAAGGCAAATTACCATGCACGGAAGTTGGTTGGGAAGTTGGTGCATGCGTGCTGGGTGTGTTTTGAACATCATGTGGATTAGCAGAGCGTTTCTCCACCTCACAACGGACAACGTCTTCTTTTACACTTTAGAGCATTCTTATATGGTGCTCTTTGCGAAGTACATTTCCTTGCAAACCTATAATTGGTCAGATTAGCTCTTAAAACCCTGCTGAAAAAACAGCATAGACCAGCATAGCTGGTTACTATTATACCAGCATATGTTGTGCTTTGGTGCTGTTATGCTGGTAACCAGCATACATTTTGCTAGTATGCTGGTGCTGGTATGCTGGTCACTTTACTGATGCTGGTCCACAGCATACCAGCATACATTTTACTGGTATGCTGGTGACCAGCATTATAGTGCCATGATACTATGCTGTTGTAACACCTGTACCACCGCAGCACAGGGAAATAAGATCTAGCTCACCGGATTACTGAGTTGACGCTTTGTCCCCACCTAGTGTGTCTATGTGTGTACTACCTGCACTTAATCACTAAATGATGAGCACCTGTGATTCCCTTGTGTGTCTGTCTATATATTCCAGTCGAACCCGTGGAGCGATGCCTGTTCACTGTCATGCAATGTCTGTATGTGTCTTAGTCTACATGTTCTTTAATGTGTTATGTCTCATCTTGTTTTCCCCCAGGAATGAGCAGTGTCTGCAGGTGTGGTTCGTTTGAATTAGAGGTGTCGTCGCCTGGCACCCAGTAATAGCGACTGAGATCACCTTTATGTTTATGTGCAGACCCGGCCTGGGGAGAATTTAGATCCCAGATCTTGTCTGGTTGAACTTTGTTGAACTTTAGAAAGAATAAAGAAAAGAAACATTGAAAAGAATGGATTCTGTGTCTGCGTCCGCTTCTTCTGGTAACAACATGACAGCTGTTCACCACCCCATCTAATGTTGGCATGGTATAAAATCCAGAATACATGGAAGATTGTCATCCAATATGTAAAATATAAAACAGAATCAGTATAAAATCAGCTTTATAGGCCAACAGAAATAATATTAACATTGTGTAATATGTAACAATATATACAATATGCACATTTGTAACGATAAGATAATTTAACAATGAACAACAAATAAATTTTGATAAAAAAAATAAAAACAAAAACAAAACATGAGACCAACCTCTCAGGGACACTTTCACACAGTTACTTTCACACCACAGGAGTGTAAACGAGTGAGCTTGGCCCTTATTCTTTATTTAGAGGTCTGCAGGTTTATGGGCCCTGAAGTAGTTCTGACATGTCCTGACATTTGTGTATTTTTCTTACTTATAAACATACATGTAACCTTACTTATAAACATATAAATGTCACCTCTTTCACCTAGTGCAAAGTAAGTTTCCAGGATTGAGGGAGGAGTGACACAGATGATCTTATACATAGAAGGCACATTTCTGGCATACTGTAAATATGACCATGCAAACAGACATTCAGAGTAAAACAGTGCGAACAGGAACTGTGCACTATGAAGAAAGGGTGTGAGGTTTGTAAAAGCCTACTTTTACACCCTATACACTGTCATACATCCTTATGCCTCTCTTGAAAAGCAGTTCTTGTTTAACTCAAGACACAAGTAAACATCGCATACCTGGCATTTCCATGGTGCTTATAGCTGCTTACCATAAACTGATTTGCAATTCACACAGAACCTGTGACCAGCAGTGGCAACATTCCTGGCATCTGATGTCAGTCCATGTGCTGGTTGTATGCAGTCGCAGGTGAAGCCTTATCGTGTGGTCAACCACTTAAAAAAATACAAGAGATCCATCCCGAATCCAGACCCCAGTCGTGGTCGAGGTTCTCATGACATAGTGATGGTCCGTCTGTATCTTGCCTGCTTGTTTGCATTTGGTCTCTATAAAACAGGTGGTCACAACGGTTTATAAAAAAGGAAAACGAAACATAAGCATCATGATAATAAAATTACTGTCAATAATCATCAATAACCATTGACCATGCATAAAGACAAACACAAACTTTTGCAATGTTGTACAACTATTTATACTTTTTGCATTACGATTTATATTTACACCTTAATATCACAAACATCTGTAAGCTATATAAGGCAGTATTTTAGGCAACAGGAGCTAAAGTGTTTGTGCTAAATAACATTATATATAGCAGTGTAATAAGCTGTAATAAACCAAAAACTGAACCAAGTAGGTACTGTAAAGCCCTATGGGCAGCGGTGTACTGACACAGGAATGGACACAGAGGTTGCGGTGTACCAAGTGGAACAGCTTTATTACTTATTAGTTTTTTTCACCAGGTGCTATGAATGTAGGGGTGATGAAGGAGTGCAGAGTCGGTGTAGGAGGCAGACCCTCTGAGAACAGCATTCTTGTCCATACTGGACTCAGTAGGAGTAAATCAATGTGTAGTAGGACCCACTCATAAAGCAGGTCACACTTTAGATTTAATATTATCCTTCGGATTAAGTATAGGAAATATAACCACAATTCCACAGTCTGAAGTTATCTCAGATCACTATCTTGTACCAAGTGGAACAGCTTTATTACTTATTAGTTTTTTTCACCAGGTGCTATGAATGTAGGGGTGATGAAGGAGTGCAGAGTCGGTGTAGGAGGCAGGGGGAATCGGGGCGCACCCGATTATCGTGAGGGGGGTGTCGCTGTACTTCCACGCCGGGCAGTAGCTGGGCACTGAGCAAAGAGTCCGAGTCGCGCCGGTTAACCCTCCTATGCGGTTTCGCTCGGGGTTCAGCGGGATCCTCGGAGTCGGCGGGAATAAAATCCAAGAATGTAAATCAACATTAACAGCTCTCGCTCTATGTTTTATACCCACCA
>JAAGKR010003317.1:0-22580 GCA_011419295.1 Clarias macrocephalus | reverse complement strand
AACAAACTGGACTCCTTTTAATTTTAACACATCTCCTGTTACACTGAACTTCCAGTACACATTATTAAGTTGATCAATCCCTGCTATCCGTTATCACCCAGATGAGGATGGGTTCCCTGTTGAGTCTGGTTCCTCTCAAGGTTTCTTCCTATTACCATCCCAGGGAGTTTTTCCTTGCCACCGTCGCCCTCGGCTTGCTCATCAGGGACAATCTTATCATTTTGATTCATACACATTGCATACAGACTTACTTCTTTTTATTGTGTAAAGCTGCTTTGCGACAATGTCAATTGTTAAAAGCGCTATATAAATAAAATTGACTTGACTTGACTTGAGGGGGAATCGGGGCGCACCCGATTATCGTGAGGGGGGTGTCGCTGTACTTCCACGCCGGGCAGTAGCTGGGCACTGAGCAAAGAGTCCGAGTCGCGCCGGTTAACCCTCCTATGCGGTTTCGCTCGGGGTTCAGCGGGATCCTCGGAGTCGGCGGGAATAAAATCCAAGAATGTAAATCAACATTAACAGCTCTCGCTCTATGTTTTATACCCACCACCGAACTGGAGCTCCGTTCCCCTTTTATAGCCCGTGGAGTACTCCAGGACGGTGAATGGAAATGGGAAGCCGGCCGTGAATGGTTACGGCGCCCCGCCCCTTCTCCGCTGTCCTTGGTGCTGAAGTGCTTGTAGGTGTGCGGAGTTGAACAGAGAGCTGTACCATAACATGAAGCTATCCAAAATGCTAAGCTAATGCCACCTGTGAGCTAATCTATTTGTGCTAAGCTACATAAGGCAGTGTGTTAGCATGATTTAGTAGTGTTATCTACATACTATGCTACAAATGACAGTGTTTCACATAAACTGGCAAAAGCTTGTGAGAAAATGAGGAAAAATAAATTAATATTAGTTTTATATTATCAGAATAAGGATTATATAAGATTTAAAAACTTACCCATGGTAACAACTTACTGTATTCTCCTCCTTTATTCTTTGTTGTGGTCTTAGTGTTGTTGGAGAGATACAGTTTTAGCAGAAAGACTGTATCTCTCCTTAGATTCATATGGATTACATAAACTGAGAACATTTATTTTTGATTAAGCTTGCTACATTTAAAAGTAGACACTTTAAGCTTTCTATAGATATATATGTATAGATATATGTATATGTGTGTGTTCATTTTAGTTAATTTTAGTTATCTTTTTAGTTTCAAAAAGATTTTCGGAGAGACTGAGATGGCAGGAAGTGCACCCTGTTTATTTTCTTTATTTTACAAAAGCACAATGTTTTATTGATATGTGAGTATACATTAACAAAGACATAAATAGATGCATTACATGTATGTGTATGGTTAAAAATGATGGAACATTTTAAGTTTTGACGGTTACCATAAAAAATGCAAGTGGTCCCACCGCCGGAACAGCTGACCCCATGGTGCTGGTGCTGGTATGCTGGTAACTCTGCTGGTATAATTGCTGGTCAAGCTGGTGACAACCTATCATGGTCTATGCTGTTTTTTTTTTTTTTTCAGTTTTAAGTGATTTCCATTGATTACCTTTTTTTTAAGTGCATATATATAAAAGGTTTGTGTTGTATTTTTAGACAATCCACAGATATTTAATAAATGTAAAATATGTAAATACATTATTTTTAGTAAATTGATTATTTTTGTCTCTTGTATGTAAATGCATTTAAAGATAACACTACACGGTCCATGTATTTACATCACACATTATTTTCAGTAATAGCTATTAAAAACAAGATAATGAGCTAAAATGGTAACCAATTTTAACTACCAAAACCTTGCTAGTGGCCTAGCATATAAATCATGCTGGCCTATGCTGGATTTTTCAGCAGGCATGCTGGTCTTCCATCAGTTATGCTGGTTCACCAGCTAAAGCAGCACCAGACCAGCACTACACTGTAAAAAGCTCTTCAAGGGTGTTGTCTATAGGAATTTATTTTAAAAAGTATATTTCTTCCAATTAATTGATTCCCTTTTCTTTTTAACTTAATTTAAGTTTTGCATAAGTAAAAAGTGTGATTGTTTTTGTAACTTATTATTACCTATCAAAAAATTGTTTTTTACTGACCTTCACAATAAATTGCTTCTGCAAAACTCTATTTAAGTGTTTATATTCAAAGTAAAACGTCACGACCCGCTCACGTGCTGCAGCAGAACAACGACATTGTTGCTCATCGTCACCTGTACCGGACCAGTTTAGGATTTCTTTGGAATTTTTGAGTGCTTTATACAATGTGCAACACATGTAAGTAACTATTTACATTGCATAAAGTTAGGTTTTAGCCAAATGAGCACGCATTTATTCCACTATAAAATGTGAAAGCGTCACCAGGTTTCAGACAGTAACGTTAAGTTTGTCAGTTTTGCAGGCGCCATGCGGCTTTACCGAAGGTCTTGAAATTAACATTAATCTTAAAACAACTATCGCTAACGTTAATGTAGGATAGGTATATGTGAGATATATTGCCAGATTATATTTCTACTTAGTCTAGGTACTTAAAAAAACATCGTTATTTTGTTTGTTTAAGGAGTCTAATAACGTTAGACTCTGTGAATGTGAATTATTTTGTCTTGAATCACTTGTCTTAAATGTTCTCTTTCTGAATTAGCTAGCAAAACACTATTAGCATGGTCTCGCATCCTCGTGCATGCGTTAGTTAAAGCAGTGGTCCCCAACCACCGGGCCGCGGACCGTATTTTGAATTATTCAAAGAGAATTATTCTGTTGCATACATCTCACGCGCCATTACGAGAGCAGCCGCCCCCGTTCCGCGAAAAAAATTCGAATGGAGTATAGGTAAGCTCTTAGGTGGAATTGAGGTAAATATTTTAGAGGTTTGTTGTTACGTTATTTAGAGGAATTAAGGTTACCAAAAGTCAGTTATTGAGAGTTGGAAAAAGAGGGAGAAAAATTTTTAATGACAGATGGAATGGATTTGTAAATTATGCAGTGCTGTTGTACCAGCAAAGACTGATATTCTAAAACATTATAGACTGCATCATGGGACCTTTGGACACAACCATGCCTTGCCTTGTATACATATAGATTGCCCATGCTCTTTTAAAAACTGGAGTAGCCTCTGATGTCAATTGTCACGACAACATCCAGCAGTTGACTCACTTAACTCACCTCAAGTAACTCTTTTCTTTACCTGTCTATTATGTCAAAAATCTGGATTCCCTAGCAAAAAATAGTTTTTTTAACACATTGGTCATGATCTGAAGAATAACGAGACTGTAAAGTGTGTTTTTGCAGGGTGCGATCACCAAACAAATAGGTATGGGACTTTCGCGACACACAAACACAGGAAGCATACGCCAAATACTTCACAAGATTTCAAACCAGGCATTATTTGCGAAAAGCAGTTAACTGAACAGGAGGATTCACTTGTTTTTGAAGCCTCTGAAGAGAATGATGATCACAGTGATGCCAATTATCAAGTCTCTGGCTCAGATGCTCACTATGAAGAGGATGATGACAGCAATGTGGTTGTAGAGTACATAGCATCCCTCCTTTTGAAATTAGAAAATGTTTATAATGTTTCATTTTGGTGCATTGATGACCTGGTAGATGATCTTCACTTCATAGTAAGTTCTGCATCTATTACTGCAATAAGAGATATTGTTGTTTCACACTTAAAGAAAAATTATTGTATGATTGCTGACACAATTGTAACATCTCTGGTGGAAGAATTGTGCAAATCAAATCCACTAAGCACAGCACTTGGTGCTGGTGGTCCTCTTTCATCATCATTTAGAAGGCAACAGCATTATAAAGAAAAATTTTAAGTTGTTGAGCCCATTGAATACATCCTCGAACCAAATGAAAACAGAAATTTTCAGTATATCCCAATTCTCCAGTGCTTTTGGGTAAAGAAAATCTTTGAGAAAAAGTTCTGGGTAAAGAACAGGACCAGTTGTCATCTATTCAATATGGATCATACCATGATGGTACAGTCTATGAAGAGAATTCCTTTTATTATTAAGTAGATGACTTAGAAATTTGTAACCCCCTGGGTGCATCAAGGAAAAAGCATAAAATCTCAGCTGTATACTGGGTCTTTGGCACCATCCCTCATTCATCACGATCCACTCTTAACTCAGTATACTTGGCCCTTTTATGCAAAGCAGTTGGCATCAAAAGATTTGGCTACGCTGAAGTGCTTGCTCCTTTGTTAAAAGACATTGCTATTTTGAAGCGTGATGGTGTCTACATTTCTAGTGTTGGACAACATGTTAAAGGCTCTGTGTTTTGTATAGTCGCTGATAATCTTGGGGCACATTCAATTTGTGGACTTTTTGTAGACCATTCATTTGTAGATTTTGAATTTCAAAGAAAGGAGGTGAGGTCAGGTGCATTTCCTGCTCGGACCAAAGAGAATCATGCCACTCATTTATTGACTGTTGAAGGAAATCCAGCTTTGACACACTGTTATGGTGTAAAAAAAAACTGCCCATTTACTGAAAATCTGAGCTATTTCCACTGTGTGACTGGCTATCCACCCGATATATTGCACGACATTTTTGAAGGCATCGTTCCCTTGGAATTGGGTCTGTGCTTCAGTGTTTTTATCTCAAAGAAATATTTCACTTTCAGTGAACTTAACAGTGCCATCACACAATTTCCGTATAAATGGGCTGACAAAACTGATTGTCCTCAGCCATTGCCTACTACTTTTTCCTCAAAAAAGATTGAAGGAAACACACATGAAAATTGGGCCCTCATACGACGGCTGCCATTCATTATTTGACACAGAATACCTTTGAATGATCCAGCCTGGCTTCTACTCATGTTTTTAAAAGACATCATTGAACTTGTTGCCCCAGTCCACAACAAAGAAAGCGTTGCATATCTTGACTCAAAAATTTCCGAACATCGACATAGATTCCAAGAAGTATTACCCAATGAAAGGTTAATCCCAAAGCACCGTTTTTTAGAACACTATCCTGCATTAATAAATGCTTTTGGACCTGTGATAGCTTTCTGGACAATGAGATTTGAAGCAAAGCACAGCCAATTTAAGCAGATCGTGAGACATACTGGCAACTTTAAGAATATTCTCCTTTCTCTGGCCAAAAAGCATCAGTTTATGATGAGTCATCACCTGCATTCCACTACAGTTGTGCCTGGTCTAAGTGTTGTAAGCGTCACATCCGTGCCATTAGATGTCCTGCATGTAAATGTTCAGGAATCAATCAAGCATCTGTGTCCTTGTCAGTCTGGTGGTACTGCTGGTCTTCCTGATTTTGCAGAGATTGTTCAAATTACCCTTTTTGGGGAAAAGGTGCATTTTATTGTGAAAACACTCATGTCCTGGTATGATGAACACTATCATGGATTTCATCTTGAGAAGACAGAACAACAAAACCTTACTGATGTTTGTCCCCTCTCAGCCTATATTGTTGCAGGAAAGCTCATGGTGACATTAAAGCGCCACATCTGTCTCCAGTGTTGAGTATGACTTTGTATAATATTTGTTTCTTCTGTCTTTCTAGACATGGAACCAATAGTCCGATTCCGCGTCCTCATTGATCACGAGGTCAAAAAACTTACATTCAAAAGTGGCATACCCTCAACTGTTGATGAATTGGTTGCAGCCATCCAAGAACAATTTGCCATCACCACTGACATCAGTGTTCAATACAAAGATGAAGAGTTTGATGACTTTTTCACACTAACGACCACAAAGGAACTCAAAGATAAAGACACACTGAAAGTAGTGTATGTTCCGGCAAACATAACACTGACCCTTGTTCCCCAGGAAAGCACCCCTGATACCTTCAGTGTGTGCTCTGTCTCCTTCACCCTCCGAAAGGCAAAATCCATGGCCTGCTGTATTTCCAATTCCAACTTTCTCCCACAACACTGAGCTGGCTTTGAGTCAAGGTAAGGAGATTTATTTAAGAGATGGCACCCTACTGACATCACCCAGTGTCAAAGCAGATATCTTGGAGCACCTGGAAAAGGCCATGTTTTGCTACACAGCATACTCCATTGATGCCCAGAGATCTGCAGTAGCACAGGCACTAATAGAAAAGCATCCCTGTTTGAAGGAGCCTGGATCTTTTAATGGAATTTATGGGTGGCAACAAAGCCTGAAATACAAATGTGGAAACTATCGTACCAAATGTAAAGCCTTGGGAAGCCCTGAACTCCTGATAAACTCAATGAAATACAAGATGGGAGATGACAGAAAACCAGATAAAAACATCAAGAAACCAAAGAGGGCAGAAGTGAATTACCTACCTCAGCACCCTTCTGGTGATACAGACAGCAGCCCTGAGAATGTGAGGCTTGACCTAATAGAAACCAGCAAGAAAAGGGACGTCAAAAGCATAAATGACATGATGGCCAGAACATATAGCTTTAGAAGAATGGAAGTGGTTGCCCAGTCCCCATATGTGGCAACATTAAAAGAAAGATGGCCTTCCCTCTTTGAACCATTCCAGGTAAATGATTGATCACTGACATGCTGCTCACTCAGTTTTTGTTTATGTCATGACCCACCAAGCCACAGCTCTGCCATGAGTACATGAGCACTCCTGTTCCACCTTCCCAACCGACCCTTATATCTCACCGCCTCACCTTCCGCTCTCCACACACCTGTGAGCCATCATTAATCATCACTATTTCCTATTTAAACCACACACTGACACCAACACATTGCCAGATTATTGAGTACCTTCCAATATTCCAGTGTATCAATCATATTGAGACCATCACTTTTTTTGCTGTCCAGAACGACTATGCGCCCATTGTCTTAGGCTTCCCATGGTTAAAGTTGCATAACCCCCACATAGATTGGCGGAATCAAAGCATCCTGGATTGGAGCCCCACCTGCCTCTCATCATGCCTACGCTCTGCCACCACAGGGCGAACTTTGCCCACCTTCCAAGAGGAGATCCCCAACCTGACTCACGTTCCCACCAAATACCACGATCTTCAACAGGTCTTGAGCAAATCATGGGCAGTCTCCTTACCACCTCACCGCCTCTATGATTGTGACCTTCTCCCTGGCACCTTCCCTCCCAAAGGTCGACTATATTCTCTCTCTCGCCCTGAGAGAGAAGCTATGGAACAATATGAGTCACTTGCAGCAGGGATAATCCGCCCATCCTCCTCACCTGCAGGGGCAGGATTGTTTTTTGTGGAGAAGAAAGACAGGTTTCTCAGACCCTGCATTGACTACAGGGGACTAAACAAGTTCACAGTCAAGAATCGTTACCCACTTCCTCTAATGTCATCGGCCTTTGAAATAGCTATGGAACAATATGAGTCACTTGCAGCAGGGATAATCCGCCCATCCTCCTCACCTGCAGGGGCAGGATTGTTTTTTGTGGAGAAGAAAGACAGGTTTCTCAGACCCTGCATTGACTACAGGGGACTAAACAAGTTCACAGTCAAGAATCGTTACCCACTTCCTCTAATGTCATCGGCCTTTGAAATAGCTATGGAACAATATGAGTCACTTGCAGCAGGGATAATCCGCCCATCCTCCTCACCTGCAGGGGCAGGATTGTTTTTTGTGGAGAAGAAAGACAGGTTTCTCAGACCCTGCATTGACTACAGGGGACTAAACAAGTTCACAGTCAAGAATCGTTACCCACTTCCTCTAATGTCATCGGCCTTTGAAATAGCTATGGAACAATATGAGTCACTTGCAGCAGGGATAATCCGCCCATCCTCCTCACCTGCAGGGGCAGGATTGTTTTTTGTGGAGAAGAAAGACAGGTTTCTCAGACCCTGCATTGACTACAGGGGACTAAACAAGTTCACAGTCAAGAATCGTTACCCACTTCCTCTAATGTCATCGGCCTTTGAAATAGCTATGGAACAATATGAGTCACTTGCAGCAGGGATAATCCGCCCATCCTCCTCACCTGCAGGGGCAGGATTGTTTTTTGTGGAGAAGAAAGACAGGTTTCTCAGACCCTGCATTGACTACAGGGGACTAAACAAGTTCACAGTCAAGAATCGTTACCCACTTCCTCTAATGTCATCGGCCTTTGAAATAGCTATGGAACAATATGAGTCACTTGCAGCAGGGATAATCCGCCCATCCTCCTCACCTGCAGGGGCAGGATTGTTTTTTGTGGAGAAGAAAGACAGGTTTCTCAGACCCTGCATTGACTACAGGGGACTAAACAAGTTCACAGTCAAGAATCGTTACCCACTTCCTCTAATGTCATCGGCCTTTGAAATACTCCAAGATGCCTGTATATTCACCATACTTGACCTAAGCAACGCCTACCATCTCATCAGAATAAGGGAGGGCGATGAGTGGAAGACCGCTTTCAATACCCCCACTGGCCATTATGAGTACTTGGTTGTCCCGTTCGACCTAACTAATGCGCCAGCAGTCTTCCAGGTGCTCAATGATGTCCTCAGAGATTTTCTCAACATCTTTGTGTTTGGATACCTTGATGACATCTTAATCTTCTCATGATCTGAAAAAGAACACAAGCTCCACGTTCGTCAAGTCCTGCAACGTCTGCTGGAGTCAAGGCAGAAAAATGCGAATTTCCTTGCACATCCACCTCGTTTCTAGGTTACTTTATTTCTCCGACCGGCATTCTACAACGCTTCCTTGGATTTGCCAATTTTTATCGCCAGTTCATCAAGAATTACAGCATGGTGGCTACCTCACTCACTGCACTCACGTCGACCAATATCCCTGGCAAATAATGCATTTGAGGAGCTCAAGCGTCGGTTTACCACGGCGCCCATCTTTACCTTCCCAAAACCCTCCAACCAGTTTGTCATGGAATTAGATGGTTCTGAAACTGGTGTAGGGGCTGTCCTTTCACAAAGATCGCCTAAGGACAAAAAGCTTCACCCTTCCTCCTTCTTCTCCCGCCAACTCACACCCCCTGAACGAAATTATGACATTGGGGACCGGGAACTCTTGGCAGTCAAGCTGGCCCTCGAGGAATGGAGACACTGGCTGGAGGGAGCAGAACACCCTTTTCTGGTATGGACGGACCACAAAAATCTTGAATATTTAAAGACAGCCAAAAGGCTTCATTCTCGTCAGGCGCGGTGGTCCCTTTTTTTCTCCCGCTTTCACTTCACATTATCATACCGGCTAGGTTCAAAGAATGTCAAACCCGATGCCCTCTCCAGGCAATTCTCCACGTCCCAACACACACCCACGGTACAAACCATTCTTCTCCCTCCATGCCTTGTGGCTACTACGTGGCTGGATGTGGAAAACCTGGTCCAGCAGTCCCTCGAACAGGAACCAGGCCCAAGTAATGTTGGTAAAGTAAAGTAATCCTCCCAGGATGCTCTTCGTCCCTGTGTCAGTGAGACCCCAAGTACTCGACTGGGCTCACAGCTCTAGATTGGCTTGTCACCCTGGGGTGACACACACACTTTTGCTCCTGCAGCAACGGTTCTGGTGGCCTACCATGAAGGAAGACATTAAGCAGTTTGTCGCCGCTTGTGACATCTGTTCAAGGAACAGAACAACTAACCGCCCCCCACCCCCACCCCCAAAGGCTTCCTAAGACCCCTCCCCATCTCACATCGTCCCTGGTCTCACATTTCTATTGATTTTGTCACTGGACTACCACCATCTGACAATAACACCTGCATCTTAACAGTTATAGACCGGTTCTCCAAATCAGCCCATTTTATTCCACTATTTCCGTCCGCCAAAGAAACTGCCGAGCTTCTCATCAACCATCAACCATGGATATTGTTTCTGACAGAGGACCTCAGTTCTCAGCTCAGTTCTGGAAGGCCTTTTGTGGTCTCATCGGAGTCTCTCATCTGGTTTTCACCCACAGACCAATGGACAAACGGTGCGCATGAACTGGAGAAAGCAATAAGATTCATGGCCTCTCGGGATGCAACCTCCTGGAGTTGCTTCCTACCCTGGGTAGAATAAGCCCACAATTCACTCCCCACCTCCTCCACGGGGATGTCCCCGTTCTACTGCTGCCTTGGGTACCAGCTACCGTGGTCCCCCACCCCCCCCCAAAGGAAGAGGAAGCGGTTCCCTCTGCTCAAGCCTTCGTCCACTGTTGCAAAAGAACCTGGCAGCGGGCATTGTTTCCAATTACAACACACACTCAGTTCTTTCCAGCGTCAGGCCAACTGCCACCATTTACCAGCCCCCAGATATCACATCGATCAAAGGGTCATGTTAGCAACTCGCGACCTCCCTCTCAAGACTACCTCTAGGAAACTCTTGCCAAGCATCATCAGCCTGTTTACAATGACTCGGGTCATCAACCCATGCTCTGTCCGGTTGGCTTTGCCTCTATCCATGCGGCGAATCAATCCCACATTTCATGTCTCACAGATTCACAGACTAGTCTCCTGTCCACTATCTCCACCCGCCCAACACCCCTTCTCCTCGACTTATAGACGGTGGTGAAGCCTTCACAGTTCATAGACTCCTTAAATCTTGCCGCCGCGGACGTGGTCTCCAGTACCTGGTGGATTGGGAAGGCTATGGCCCTGAGGAGAGAAGTTGGGTACCAGCCAGGTTCATCTTGGACCGTTCCCTAATCACTGACTTTCACAGACTCCACCCTGAGGCACCTGCCAGAACGCCAGGTGGCGTTCATGGGTGGGGGGGTTAGGGGTGGTTACTGTCACAACCCACCAAGCCACAGCTCTGCCATGAGTACATGAGCACTCCTGTTCCACATTCCCAACAGTCCCTTATATCTCACCGCCTCACTTTCCGCTCTCCACACACCTGTGAGCCATCATTAATCATCTCTATTCCCTATTTAAACCACACACTGACACCACCACATTGCCAGATTATTGAGTGCCATCCATAGCCCAATATTCCAGCGTTTTTAAATGCCTAGCTTTCCCGTTACCGACCACGCCTTGTTTTCTCGACCTCGCTCTTGCTTCATGCTTTTGGACTTCCATACTCACGGACTTTTGCATTATCGACCTTTGGACTTATTTAACAACTATGAACTCGGATCACGGACTCTCTCTATCATCTCTCTGGTTCTGAAACCTGCTCCCCCCGACCACTGATAACCCCCGCGAAACTAGCCACGAACCTGCGCGATTTCACCTCGCTTCTGGAGGCTATCAGTGCAGAAGTCTCTCTCCTGTCGGCTCTCCGCGCTTCTGCACTCCTACGCGAATCACGCTGCACACAGGACTCCCTCGCCGGCTCACTACACTGCATGATAAGCTCCCTCGCCAACTCACGGCGCTTCCGCATTCCTGCCACACTCAAGCTGCACACTGAGCTCTCGCGCCGACTTCCGCATTTCTGCCCCACTCAAGCTGCACACGGAGCTCTCGCGCCGACTTCCACATTCCTGCCCCACTCAAGCTGCACACGGAGCTCTCGCGCTGACTTCCGCATTCCTGCCCCACTCAAGATGCACAGGGAGCTCTCGCGCTGACTTCCGCATTCCTGCTAGACTCACGCTGCATACGGAGCACTCGCGCCGACTTCCGCATTCCAGCACGACTCCCTCTCTGCACACACAGCTTCACTACACAGTGCAACAAGCGCTCCAGCACCAATCACATTAAAGTTTCTGCATCAGCTTCCCAGCCTGTTTCAAGTTTCCCCTAACTAGTAACTGTCATAATAAAATCCCAGGACCGCCTTTCCTGCACTTGAATCCTTCACGACCAGCATTCCCCTAACAGTTTAAAGGCAAATATTACTGAACAAGGTTGTTTATGTGATGCTAGACACACTTTTTGGTGAACACATACAGAAGATCCACCCCACATATTTCATGGAGTATTAGATTGCATAAGAATGAAAAGTTGCCAATTCTTTACACATCTTGAGTGTTGTGTCAAACAGTTGTATTACAGATAAATGAAGAATTCCGAAGGTGTGCTGCAGTTCCACTAGAATCAGTGTTTATGTCCCAGCTGGACAAGTACACTCCAAAACTTCTTGACCTATTTAGTGCAAAGAGTGGAGCGGCTGGTCAACGCATCAAGAACTTGCTATTGGAACTGATACAGGTGAGGCAAAAGTAGTAACAATGTTGCAGATGCTTATTAATACAATAAATACTTTATTTACTTGTCTTACCTAATTGGGTGAATATTGTAAAAAAAAAAAAAAAAAGATAAATCTAATAAGAGGATCTGAGCATGGGAAATTGTCTTGATATTTTTGTTTAGAGAGTTATAGCTTTTCTGCCAATTTTAACAACAACAATAATAATAATAATGTTAGCATATGAAAATTGTCTAAAATTGTTTTCCCCAGTCCTTGGGGAAAAAAAGTTATTTTTTCCACAGAACGCAATAAATGTTTCTTGATCATTATGAATAAATTAAAGACAGAGTGATTTCTGAAGATCATGTGACACTGAAGACTAGAGTAATGATGCAGAAAATACAGCTTTACATCACAGCAATACATATATTTTTTAAATACATTCCAATAGAAAAAAGTTGTTTTGAATTTTAGTATTTCACATTATTCCTGTTTTTACTGTATTTCTGATCAAATAAATGTAGCCTCCATGAAGATACTTGTGCGAGTTCAGTGAGATGTGCTCTGAAGCACAGTTCTTCTCTCACTTTGGAAAATATATAAGAAATAAAGACATCGTATTTTGCCCCTTACAGAAATGTAGATTCGAGCTTTAGCAGCCGTAGAACCTAAGAAAAAAACATAAAAATAACACCATCAAAGATTTCAAATTAATGCATAAGGATTCAGAAAAAAATCTTGAATGAAACAGAACCTGAGCTGAACAGTGAACCTGAAGCTGGGACTTCACCTTGGGCACATGTAGAATTGAGAGAACAGGACATAGAAAGATTTGATGCTGAGACATTTGAGCACAAACTTGAACATCTTTTTTTCTATTCAAACAGTATTGCATATTTCAAAATCTTTCTCTCATAATTAGAGTCTCCCTAACATTAAAGTGTTATGAATACCTGCAAGTTTATGAAAATTGACAATGCATAACATTGGAGCCCTTTTTTCAGACTTCAAATATTGTGGCTCACTGAATGAAAACTGCTCTGGAAGGTCTCCCTGTGTTTATCTGTGATGATTCATGTGCACTATTCAGAACATGTCTGGTGAGTATGTTGCATTGATTCTCTGCAGGCACTTTGACCAAAATACGGCTGTTAATGTTTGTGTTGACCTTAAGATATTTTAATTCTTATTCATTTGAACTCTGGCTCTTATTTTACTTTAGCTGCTCATCTCAAACTTATATAGCGAACTTCTATCTCAAACTTATATCAGAGACAACTGATTTTAATGATTTATGAGGTGTTTCTTTCTGTACATTTTGTCTGCAATAATCTAGTAGGATCCAAGACTTTCATGGAACAAAACGAAATATAACATCATAGAAAAATTGGATCTCAAAAGAGATGTTTTTGTACTCTTCATTACATTAGAACAGGTCCCTTTCAAAAGCTACACTCAATGCTGCGTGAAAATGCTAGGGGAACGTTTCTTTGTTCCACTGGTTGTGAAGCATGTGTGTCACACACACCAAACTTTGGCTTATATAACCTCGGTCAGGTGACGTCATCTGATGAGGTGCACCTGCAGGTTATAAATAGGACTGAACCGGAAACATCCTCAGGTCTTTTTGTCTTCAAGGACCGCATTGTGTGTGTGCATGTGTGCATGTGTGCAAAGCACTTTTACAAAACAAACTAAAGTAAAAAATGGAAAATTGTCATATTACTCACTAGGAAGATGGCAGAGTTAGACAGGAGATGTGTGCCTCCATGTGAAAGATATCTCGTAGAGGGTGATCTCCACGCTTTCTGTTTGAATGTTTGGGGGAAGAGCACGCTATTCGCGGGCTTGAGGGAGGATGTGAGCATTGCGTTCTCCTCCCTATTTAAGTCCTTCGCGCTCGGCTCGCCTTCTTTAAAACGAAACCTGATCTAGCAGAACGCATGAGACGGAATCCTCCTTTTCTCTCGCGCTCTTCTTGTGAGGGGGCGGAAGAGACTTCCCCTCTCACCTCGGTAGAGATGGAAACTGTCACTTCAGAGCGCTCTAGCGATGAGAGAGCGTATCAGAAGTTATTAGAGGTTGTAACACGTGCTGTTGAATGCTTACACCTCAACTGGCCGCAGAAGCAGGAGTCCCCCAAGTGCTCAAACTTAGAAGACAGGTTTCTGTCGGGTGGCCGGGAGGAGGGGTCTCAATGACGCTCTCTCCCCTTTTTTGACGATCTCCACAAGGAGTTAACTCATTCATGGAAGATGCCCTACTCATCTCATGTTTTTGTGCCATTGACATCAATCTACTCTAATGTCATTGGACATTGGATGGCTTAGTTTAATCTTACGGGCATCAGGGATTAGGATCGTGTTTTCCTACTTGATGCCCCCATCTCGCCTTCCGGGCCTGTTCGGGTGACGCCATTAGTCAAGTCAAGTCAAGTCAATTTAATTTTATTTATATAGCGCTTTTAACAATTGACATTGTCGCAAAGCAGCTTTACACAATAAAAAGAAATAAGTTTGTATGCAATGTGTATGAATCAAAATTATAAGATTGTCCCTGATGAGCAAGCTGAGGGCGACGGTGGCAAGGAAAAACTCCCTGAGATGGTAATAGGAAGAAACCTTGAAAGGAACCAGACTCAACAGGGAACCCATCCTCATCTGGGTGATAACGGATAGCAGGGATTGATCAGCATAATAGTGTGTAAGACTGGAAGTTCAGTATAACAGGAGATGTGTTAAAATTAAAATTACACAATTGTCCACTCTTTTTAGGATCTGACAACACATGCCACTGCTTTTTAAATGCCAGAGCCAAGCATCGTCTCTCACATGTAAGATGTGTTTTATGATTAAGAGCAGAATAGATTTTGTTGTTGTATGGTAATAGTTGAATTTGTATTTATTAATATTGTTTAGCTTACAATTGTTGATCTCCTATGTCAGAGTTAATGAATATGGCTTAAGTAAAAGCTATACATTATACAGTAAGTATCAACAAGAGTTTGTCCCATTCTCCATGACTCATGACATCCCCAACCCATGTTTTCTGTTTTCATGTTTTCTGTTTGTTTTCTGAAAAGCATGAATGACATTGTTTCTGGGGTACAGCAGTATCAAACATCACTTTTGGACAACCTCAGAAAATAGATGGAGTCAGTGCTAAAGAAGCATTTGGGAAGCACATTAAGTCAACTGGAAAAAGAGGCAAAGAATATATTTGACAATTTCATTGACCCTTTTGCTAGCGTTGCAACAACCTTTTGCCAGGACAGTGTTATTAATAAGCAGTTTAGCTGCCTGGAGGCAGAAATGTGGGAACCTTTTTCTCAAAGACAAAGTATTTCATTATGTATCATTAATCAGAAGTCTAGAACAGTTCTTGTCACACCCAAGGATTTTGTCTATGGTTGAAATAGGACCCCAGAGGTGCAAGGAAGGTTTTTTTTTTACATTATTGATGGTGCTATTCTAAAATTGCATCCCTTATTTTCACTGAAACCGTCAAACTGTACACGAATGAATTAAAGATCTGTAATCCAATAGGATCCTTTGCATCAAAAAACAAGCTGTTAACTGTGTATTACACTCTAGAAAATATTAATCCAAAATACAGATCTAAACTGGCTAATATCAGCCTTCTTGCAATTGCTAGATCAGCAGATCTCCGTCATTCTGGTGTAGATGTAATGCTGAACAGAATCAAGGAAGACATGGATGCATTGTACAGTGGGGTTAAAATACAAACTGTTAATGGAGAGAAGACAATATATGGTGCCACGGTCTCTCTCTGTGGAGACACACTGGCACAACATGAGCTAGCAGGCTTCAAAGAGGGCGTGGGCTTTGCCTACAGTAAGTGCAGACACTGTGAGTGTTCTTTTGAGGACATGCAGTCATACTTCAGTGAGGATGAATATACTAAAAGGACATTGGAGAACCATATCAGACAATGTGATGAAATAGAAAAGGCAAAAACAGACTTGCTTCGCAACAGTTTGAGAACAACATATGGAATTAATAGAAGGAGCAAGCTAGTTGAATTCCCAGCCTTTGACATTATACAACAAACTCCGCAAGATATTATGCATGTGATTTTGGAGGGCATAGCCCCATTGGAAATCAAATGTGTCCTGAATCATCTTGTTAAGTCAAGACAGATTGATCTGGACTCAGTGAATTCTGCTATTCTTGGTTTTCCTTATTCCCCTATAGATGTTAGAGATCGTCCATCCCCAATTTCTATTAATACAATAATGTCAGTTGATGGTAAACTAAAACAGTCATCTGGGCAAAGGTGCTGCTAAGGATATTGCCATTTGTTTTGGAGAATTTGTAAGTCAGTGCTTACAGACAACTAATAATTGAGCTAATAGAAATAGTACAAATAGTGTTTGCACCTGTTATCAGCATTGCAACTGTGTCTAGGTTGAAGTTACTCATTGAAAATCATTTGAAGCATTGGAAGGAGCTCTTTCCAGACCACAGTGTTACACCTAAACAGCATTATATGATACATTTGCCATCACAGATCAAATCATTGGGTCCGATGGTTAGACATATATGTATGCAGTTCGAGTCTAAACATTGTTTCTTTAAACAATGGACATCCAATCTCAGTTTTAAAAATATTTGATTAAACAAAACCAACTATATGAAAGCTGCCAAAATGTTGACACTTCAATGCACCCAATTTTTTTCAAATGAAATGGAGATGGGGCCTGTATCTAGAGGTTAAGGATCTACAATATTTGTGTGGAAATTAAAATTAAAAGGAGTCCAGTTTGTTCCTGGAGGCTCAGGTAAACTGTAGGAGATTCCAGTCCTGAGATATCGAACAACTGAAGTCACAGGTCCCCAGAGCATCAATCGATGATAGGACAGTCTTAACGGAAACCATCCCCAGCCACCATACGAATCCAGGCAGACCACACAGGGCATCCATGCGACGAGATCTCCAACCAGAAGCAGGACTCCAGGATGGGTTAGACGGGTCCAGAAGGCAGAGGGGTCTGGATCACTGGCAACTCAGGAGCGAACATGTATAGCGAGACAGAGAGACAGAGAAAGGGAAAGGAGAGAGACACAGAGAGAGAGAGAGAGGAGAGAGCAGAAAAGGAGATAACAGAAAATAAGGAGAGATGGCAGTTAGGTATGGTCACAGTCAACATGTATAAGGTGAATGTATATTAGTGCAAAGTGCAAGCAGAGACTCCGGCAGGACTAACTATAACAGCATAACTAAAAGGGAGAGCCAGAAGGAAACACAAACATGAGGGCTCCCTGAGATGTAAAGCAACCAATCACCTCACCGTCAACAAACCTGAGTGAACAATGAGAGTTGGGAGGACAGCATCTAAACATACCAGTTCACCAGAATACTCTACGTCCATGAGTCCCCCAGATCTGCTCCTTTACCTAAGGTTAATCTATTTACAAAAATGCTTGGCTAAATAAATAGGTTTTTAGCCTAGACTTAAGCACTGAGACTGTGTCTGAGTCCCGAACATTAATAGGAAGACTATTCCATAACTTTGGAGCTTTGTAAGAAAAAGCTCTGCCCCTGCTGTAGTTTTAATAATACGTGGTACGTAAGTTAACAACTATCGTCCGGTATCACTTCTCTCTTTTATTTCCAAAATTCTTGAAAGGACTGTTTATAACCAAATGTCTCTTTATCTCTCACAGAACAACCTTAATGATCCCAACCAATCTGGATTCAAAGTGGCACATTCCACAGAGACTGCCCTTCTGTCAATCACTGAGAAGCTCCATGCTGCTAGATCTGCTAAACTGTCATCTGTCCTGATCCAAGATTCTATTATCTATTCTTACAAGCCTTGGAATATGTGGAACAGCGTGGCAATGGTTTGCTTCTTACCTAGAAGATAGGTCGTATTAGGTGACATGTAGACTCTCTACTGGTGTACCGCAGGGCTCAGTACTTGGGCCTCTTCTCTTCTCCCTTTATACCCGATCTCTTAGTAAGGTCATATCATCGCATGGATTTTCATACCATTGTTATGCAGATGACACTCAACTTATTCTCTCCTTTCCTCCCTCTGACACTCAGGTTTCCACCCGGATCTCAGCATTTCTGGCAGACATCTCATACTGGATGGCAGATCATCAGCTGAAACTCAATCTGAGTAAAACCGAACTGTTGTTCATCCCTGGTGACTCATCCCCAGGTCAAGATCTTGTGATATCCCTGGACAACAATCAAATCACTCCTTCAGCCACTGCCCGCAATCTTGGGGTAACCACGGACAATCATCTGTCATTTTCCCCACACATCGCTAATCTTACTCGCTCTTGTAGATTTCTTCTTTACAATATCAGAAGAATCCGCCCATTTCTTTCTTCACAGGCTACTCAAGTGCTTGTTCAGTCCCTTGTTATTTCAAGACTGGACTACTGCAACTCACTCCTGGCTGGCCTGCCTCTGTCCACGACTCGTCCTCTGCAACTGATCCGAGATGCAGCAGCATGTCTTGTTTTCAACCTTCCCAAGTTCTCCCACACCACCCCACTCCTCCGTTCCCTGCACTGGCTTCCTGTAGCTGCCCGCATCAAATTCAAAACACTGATGCTTGCCTACAAAGCTAAAAATGGCCCAGCACCCACTTACCTCTCTGCTCTAATCACACCACGCAATGCGCCGCCTTCCCTCCGATCCTCCAGCACTGCTCGCCTCATCCCACCATCTCTCAGGGATAGAGGGAAGCATTCATCCAGACTCTTTTCTGTTCTGGCACCTAGGTGGTGGAATGAACTTCCTGTAGATGTCCGTACAGCAGAGACTTTGACGATCTTTAAACGACGACTCAAAACGTATCTATTTCTCCAGTACTTACAGGACTAACCCCTCCATTCTCCCCATCCCCCACCCAAAAATATATATATATTTAAAAAAAAGTCCCTCTTCCCAGTTGTGTTAGACTAATGGCACTTAGTTATTGACCTAGTTAACCCAGTGTAAGTATCTATCCAGTGATGTAAACTGTAAAGCACTTTTTGTAAGTCGCTCTGGATAAGCGCGTCTGCCAAATGCCTAAATGTAAATGTAAGAAGCTTTGTGAATATGGGCCCAGGAATGGCTACTAAATACTCCTATTAAGAAGACAACATTCTTACAAGAGAGATGCTTGTGCTCGTTTTTCCTTACCTTGCTATGTGTACGTAGATTTTCAAACTTAGCTGAGGTGCTGAAACTATTGAATTTAAAACCTCACCATGCATCAATGTTTAGTGTTTAACATGTTTTGTGTGCCGTGTGTTTATATTGTATTTTTGTAAATGTAAAAATAAATGTATACTGTAAAATCCAAAATGAGTGTGGGGGATTTGGAATAGAGACAAAGTACTGCATAGAGTGCAAAATGTTTTATTAAACATTATTAAATAAAAATATAATAAAAGTAAATTTTGTAACAAAAGTAGCTGTCAAATAGGACAAAAAATACAAACATTAAAATGTAGCATACTTTTATATTTACTTGTACTTGCATAGCAAGAGGGTGTGTGTTAATGAAATTAAGACTACAGTTAGTCCATCGGCTGCATCAACATCCCATTCGATCTCTTGATGTTCCTTCCTGTATCTGTATCATGTATCTGTAGTCAGCACTCCTCCATCTAAATTTGAGATTTCATGCAGGCATTATGAGTCTCCTGCTCTTGCACGTCAGGTTTTGTCTCTTTCTTCTGTTGTTAGCTGGTCTTGTGCTACTGTCAGAGGTCACAGTCTGTGTTTCCTCCAGTGCCTGTCTGCAAGAAAGTATAAAAGCAAGAAATTAGCTGAAAGTTGCAACCATAACAGCTTGTACGAATTAATTTTTTTCCAACATTTCAATTTTGTCACAGTTATCACAGATGAAATTGTGTGTGAATCTTATGTGGCTCATCAGCATCTCAATTTCTATAAGTGTCTATGAGATGTGTTGGAGAATATACATGAAGGTTATACATAAAATATGAGTAAAGAGTAAAGTAGCTGTAACTCTAATAGCTACATAAGCACAACACTTGAGTTCATCACATCCTACTCTTTTGAACAGGGAAATGATCTGAAGCCTTAAAGTGAGCAGACATCAGGAGCATTCAAAGTTAACTTTGTTGTGAGCTAATGTTAAAGGATTATCCTGTATATCTTATTATATGCATTTAAATGTCACCACAAGATCCACAGACAATTACCTGGATATGTGATGATAATATGAGACTCTCTTTAACAGTGTTAATAACGGGAGTTAATAGTATTTACTATTAACTTACTGCTCACTCGCAGACTCTCTGCTGGACCAGGATCACAGGCTGTGTGGTGCACGAGTGGCAGTGTGTTTAACTCTGCACGGCATTGCTCAGTGCTGCTGTACGCACGCGCGTCTAAATACTTATGGATACTTCCGTAAATATCTGGGTTTTTATGTGTAGTGTCCGATTATCTTTAGATATTTTCGTCTGTCTAAATTTCTAGCAAATACTGTATTTCGGCAGTACTTCACTGAGATTCTTCAGCAGCCTCGTTTGTTTGTGCACAGATTCGAACTGGAATTACGTCACTTCCTCTTTTGAGCACGAGCGCGTACTTCTGTCCCGCCTTCCGTGCTCGGGAACGATTCATGCAATCGGTCCAGGGATTCATTCCCGACCGCGGAACGATTCGGAACGATTGCATTCTCACATACAAAAATTAACTGGTCCTGGGCCAAGTGTGCTCGGAAACGGATCCGGGACCTCAGTGTGTCTTCCTAACAGCTCTCTCCCTTGTACTCTAAAATGACTCTCCGTCCTATTGTCACCTTCTCTATTGTTGACTTAACACCTGATCTTTATTTCTCTACCCATCCCGAGGCATCTGGAGATTGTGCCAGCTTCAGTAGACAGAGGACAATCCTGCATGGACCCAGAGGCATCCAGAGAAGGACCAGCTCCTGGATTCTGCTTCATGTTGGTTTGGAACTACACATGCTGCTCCTGAGCTCCCAGTGATCCAGACCCCATATGACCTCTGCACCTGCTGACTCATCCCTGAGCTGAACTGGTCTTCGTGTTAATTTAAGTAACTTCTGCTACATCGAAATTTCAGCTGCATAACACACACAATGTTATATAATTTCTGTTATCCGTTATCACCCAGATAAGGATGGGTTCCCTGTTGAGTCTGGTTCCTCTCAAGGTTTCTTCCTATTGCCATCTCAGGGTGTTTTTCCTTGCCACTGTCGCCGTCACCCTTGGTTTGCTCATCAGGGACAAACACATTATCTAACCAGATTTTCTCCCACATACACACTTCCATAAATTTTGTGAAGCTGCTTTTAGACAATGATCATTGATAAAAGCGCTATAGAAATAAAATTGAATTGAATTGAATTAAATTGAATTAACATGGCATCTCAGATAGAGGAGGGTCCTTTGACCTTGAAGGACTTAAATATTAAAACATTTCCAATTAACTTTAGACTGCAGAAGCTACTTGGATGATTAGTGAGACGTGTCTACTAAACTAAGAAGTCGTCCAGTTAACATGACTCAACTCCCAGATAACCTCACCTGGATGACTGAGAATCTTCACAGACATAGTTTCTGTAACTTCAATGTGAAATAATTGTACTAAAATGTGAATTTTAAGTAGTGTAAATGACCGCAAAATGGTTGTGTCTCTTTAAATTCATTGTACGTGTTACGTGCATTACGCTGTGAAGGGGGGCGGTAATGAAAAGTAGTCAGGTAATCAGGGAGAAGCGCGAAGATTCATATTCCTCCGAAGCACATAGAGAAAAATTGAGTTTCTTGATGAATGCAGCTTTGGTTCAGCTTAATTTGCACTTAGTACCCTTTGGTAAAGCGGAGCGAGTTTCACGGTGCTACGCAACTAAAGCTCAATGGCTCTCTGCACAAGCGAAATAAAAGAGAGATGAGCACCCGTCAGAAGCACTCTATGTCCCGTTTTTTTTTTATCGATACCGAAGGGCAGCTACAGTGGAACTCGAGGCGTAAAGGAACCATACTGTTCACCTATTACATCGCGACCGTCTGCTTCGCGATAACGCAGACGCAACAGCACGGCCATTTCTGCGGGAGCAAGCAGCTGGGGTTCGTGTCGTCATCGCCGAGGTATAAAGAGCGAGGTCAGAACGTGAAGGTGTTCTGTCGTTTTACGTAGCAGATGCAGAGTGAGACTTTGAGTACCAAGAGAGTTTACAACGCTCATATTTCTACATAAGCTGCATCAAGTCAACCTGAACATTGTAAGTTGAATTACTCAAAAGGAATAGAAAACATTTCATGGACCTTTAAAATGAAAGGCTAAAATTGCAAAGGACTTGAAGGGAATAATTGATGCTATACATCTATTTCACAGTTTAAATAATAATAATAAAATAAAAATAATATATATATATATCATATTTTGACTAAAATTTGAACTTTGTGTAAAGAAGGTTTAATCTATTGTGTATTCAAAGAGGTATAGTCAGTGCTGAAGTTAATTATAGTTTGTAAAATTCAAGTTTTCTGGTGATTTACATTACAAACTAGACTTTGAACTTTGTATATACACACAATACACTACACATACAATACGTACATCGTTTTCATTTATCCT
>JAAGKR010003316.1:46350-76449 GCA_011419295.1 Clarias macrocephalus | reverse complement strand
GCAGCATATTTGAAAGGGAAAAAAGATGGAGGGATGTCTTTGGCCAATGAGTTGATAGGAAGGACTTCGCTCTTATGGAGATTAAGTTTATAGCCTGAGTATGACCCAAATTTCTCCAGGATACTTAAAACTACGGGGAGAGAGGCTGCAGGATTGGACATATACAAAAGGAGGTCGTCAGCATACATTGATAATTTATGAACTCTCCCAGCTCTGACAATACCTTCAAATCTCTCCTCTTGTCGCAGCCAAATGGCTAGGGGTTCGATAGCTAAGGCGAATAAGAGGGGGGAAAGGGGGCAGCCCTGTCTAGTTCCACGGTAAAGGGGGAATGGGGGAGACTGTAGTCCATTCGTGTGAACTGAAGCAACTGGGGAGGTGTAAAGCAGCTTAATCCAGGATACAAATTCTGGACTAAAACCAAACCTCTGCAAGACAAAAAAGAGAAAGCCCCACTCAACCCTGTCAAAGGCCTTCTCTGCGTCCAGAGAGACCACCACCTCCGGAGTGCGCGAGCCGGGAGTACTAATGATATTCAGAAGCCGCCTTGTATTATGAAATGAGTGCCGAGAAGAAGACTTTTAAGAGGCTTTAGAGTTTCTATAGCAGAGGACAAAATGGTGGAAAAAAAATAAAAATATTCTCCAAACACTGAACATGAAGCTGAAAGTAAATGCTCTTCTGTCCAATTTGTTTTTCTTGTTTTACTCCCTTCCGTCTCTCTTGGATTGTTGGCTTCATACCATCCAAAAGTGTAAATTAAATGGGCGGTCCTGTAATCATGTAAATTGTAAAAGCTGAGCCATTTTGCTCCCATTATGAAATGGATTGCAAGTAATATAATCATTATTGTAAATAAATGTGCAAGCTTAAATATAGTAACTACTATAACTTTGCATGAAGTATCCTGTAGTAATGATTATACAATTTCTTCATATACAAACATTATGATTTCATGGTCTGTTCTATTATCATGTATTCTGTTTTCACAAAGAGCACATTTCAAAACCTTTGCAGAAGCTTTATCAACCAAAGTGCTTGAATTGCTGCATCATCCCTAGCAACAGGGTCAACAGGGAGGTTTTTGTACTTTCCTTACTCAGAAACGTTTCCTACGTCACTTTTAGTCTAGGACTCCCAGCTAGGACTTTTTAAGCTAAGCAACGAGTCCCTGAGAGAATTTACGAAGCTTCCAGAATACGTGCCCAGGTCTCCGTGACACTGAATACAGGATAAAGCGGCATGGACGAGGAGTTGTGTCCTGAGTTACTGTCGACATCTACAGACATTTCAAAAAAAAAAAAAAATTCAGGTAATCTTGTGGCCAACAAAACGTCAAAGACCTGTGCATTACTCCCTGTTCTATAACTTGTTCAACTGCTCAGGTTCTTTTAAGTTTGTTCACTTTTTATATTTTAAAGATTTGACATTGGTTACTGATGTAGTCACCACCGTAAAATGCTCTCGTAAGTTAAATGAACTTTGTGCTAGAAATTCATGAATTTTACTAAAAACTGGCTCCCACATTTCAGAAATTGGCTAATATAATGTAGCATAAAATGGCTATATAAATATATTGGGAGCGTCTAAAAGGGCAAGTATGAAATTTTGATGTAATGATTTTGTATCTAGAAGCTGTGTTTTTGTTTGTGCGTGTTTTTCACTTGACGGGTAAGGATTAAAGGTTTTGCAGAGTGCATGATGGCCATATTTCAACTGTGAACTGTACTTTAACTTCAAAAGTAGCATGCCAAACAAACTTTTTGGTTTATTGTAGACTCTAGGTATAGACCCCCCCCCCCCCCCATCCCCACAACTCTGCGTCAGCTCTAGTCACATGACCAAGAATTTTTTTCGAAAATGTATAGAAATAAGATTACTAGCTAAAAAAAAAAAACACCCCAAAATAAATGCTTAAAGGTTGTTTTTATTAATTATTTTTTATTTTTCCCATTTTTTGTTTTTTTCCCATTTAAACATTCAGTGATTTAAAGAATTACAACAAATGTTTAATTATAAAGTACAATATATAGGGCAAGTGCGTTGTTTCTTAATGCATGTGTGTATCACCGTGCTACTTAAACAGATTTTAAAGAACAAATGACATGCAAAGTGTAATTGTGTTATGGTAACTTTATCAAAAAGCAATGTATAAATTATGAGATGTAAAACTTAAATTCTTTTATTTTCCTTAAATAATGTCACAATTGACATTTTCTTTGCTGACTCCTTCATTTTTTGTTTATTTATTTGCACTGCTGATGTAGATTTTTGACCAATTGTAAATTATTATATATTTTTTTTCCTTCTATAGAACAATAATGAATAGCATACAAAAACAGTTTTGGAACTTCAGTGAAAAATGTAATTATGTTACGGAAGTTACTGGTCAGAACTTATTTTGTACCAATAAAATTCAACTAAAAATGCTAATTGAGCAGGGATGGTGAAGGTTATCACACATTTTCTCTGTGGCATGAGCCTTGTGAACTGGCATGCATGCACCATTATGAGAGATAATACTGGATTGTTTAAAGATTTATTCAGGTGATCTTATCAGTTCTTTTGAACTGATTTTTTTCAAGGACGTGAATACATTTTAATAAAATGCTTTATAGAACTGTACTAGTACAAAATGAATGGGCAATGTTGGCTCGCTGGTAGGCTTGTCACTTGTCCTTCACATGGCCTAGGTGCAGGGCATACTTAGAACACGTGTTCCATCCCAGGAATCCGCCATTAAAAACCTGTGTGGATCAGATGTTGGCAACCCCTTAATGTGAGCAGGCAAATAAACAACAGCAGTTATAAAAATAACTATAAATCAGATATAGAAGTTACTTTTTTGTTTTGAAATGTCCATGACTTGAGACAAACAGTGGGCTTGTTTCAAAATGTGCATGACTTGAGAGACAAACAGTGGGCTTGTTTCAAAATGTGCATGACTTGAGAGACAAACAGTGGGTTTGTTTCAAAATGTCCATGATTAGACAGAATATCGTTAAAGACTTTGCAGACTTTGCAGATTTCCTACCTGATTGGCAGTCCTGCATGAACTCTACTTTAATAACTTAAAAAGTAAAAAATTTTTGGAATGCCATTTTGTAGAATCTTTGCAGAATCTGTTACTGCTTATATTTGTCTACATCATTTTGGAAATGCATAGAAATAATCGTCAAGAATTGGCATAATAAAAATTAAGCATTTGGTTTGGGTGGATTTGTTTTAAATAAAATAATGCAATTACTGTATAAACATTCAAGCCATTAAAATGATTATGCATTTATTGTAATTCTTGGAAGCTAGCTACAATTTACATATATGCCAACTGCATCATTAAAATACACGGCCCGGTAATGTTGTCATGCGCACTCTCACCGCGGCCGGCACTAGAACCCGGAAGTAGTACGGTCGCGATTCAGGAAGCTTAAAAGGAGACAAGATGGCGCTTTACATCGCTCAGTCATTGAGTTCGCCCATGTCTTTTCTGAGACATCGCCGGATTATCTGTGAGTACTCACCAATTCGGGGTATCTTTCTGGTTGATTGTGTGTTGCTAGAATGCGGGTCTATTTGTGTAGATCCTTGCTCTTCGTGTAAGAGAGTTCTTAAAATAACTAGCGTGGTCATCCTGTCTGTGTGCGCTACTTTAGCGTTTGGGTTTACCGTCCACGCTACAAGGGCTAACTTCTGGTCCACCTCTGGTAGCCCATGACAGCCCTCAGCAGTGAATCCAGCGGATTACACGCACCTCTGTGATGTTGCGACTTTCCCCAGTAGGTGGCAGAGCTACGGCAGGAGAACGCAACGCTCCGGGAGGCGGCCGCTCAGCCGGCAAGCCCTCCGCCCATCCTGCTTCTGAGATGGAGACCGACAAACTATATTATCTGCGGCAGGGCGGGTCGTCCGTGAGACCGCTACACCGTGGACTACCAAACCCTTGCCGTCCAGACCACCTGGCGAGACGCTCCCCTCCAGACGGCCTACTATGAGGGGCTGGCTTTCCGTATAAAAGACAAACTTGCCGGATGAGAGCTGCCGGCGACACTGGAGGGCCTACAACATCAACATTTCAGACCGTGTCTTGAACCCCAACCTTCTTCTCCCACACTCCGGTCCCTGAAGCTTGCTCTACTTTCACTACCGCCATTACCGGACCAGTCAGATCTCCATCACCCACCGTGGTTGACACCGGAGCCGCGGAACCCATGCAACTAGGATGTGCCTCCTTAACCACTTCAGAACGGGAACGCCACTTCAGAGAGGGGCTTGGCGCTTATTGCGGATCAGCGGCACACCATCGAGCCATCTGCCCTCTCTGTCCAGGAAACGCACAGACCCAGTGAGAGATGAGGTCCACCTCTCCACCACCAAGACCAACGTCTCCCGTCTCACAGTTCGAGTACACCTCCAGTTTGGCCACACACGAGTCAATGCCGCAGGTAACTTCATTGACTCTTCTTACGCCAAAGAACTGGGAGTGAAAGTTGCGGCGTTATCCCAGCCTGTTCGGATCAAATCTGTAGATAGTCGGCCCCTCTCCTCCAGTTCCATCACCTCCCAGACCCAGCCTATCACCGTCACTATCCATCAACACCAAGAACAGATCCGATTTTACCTCACCTCCATTTCCTCTCCTCCCATCATCCTTGGCTCCTTCAGCACGACCCTCTCATCTCCTGGGCACAAAATCGGATCCTACAGTGGGGGCCGACTTGCACCGAACTCTGCCTGCGGGCTCCAGCTAGGACGTGTTCTAGGGAGTCAGAGGCCCCGACGTCGACACTAACGCTATCCACGCCACCTATTTGGACCTGGCTGAAGTGTTTTGTAAGAGACGCGCCACCCACCTGCCTCCTCATCGCCCTTACGACCTGGCGATCGACCTTCAGCCGGGTTCTATCCCTCCTCGTGGCCATCTCTACTCACTCTCCACCACCGAGATGCAGGCGATGGAGGAATATGTATCCAACGCGCTCCGCCAAGGTACAATCCAGCCCTCCTCTTCATCTGCTGCCGAGGGGTTCTTCTTCATGAAGAAATGGTATGGTGGCCTACGCCCGTGTGTCGACTATCGGGGGCTTAACAAAGAACCGACACCCACTGCCTCTTACCAACTCTGCCCTGGACGCCCTCTCTGGTGCCACCATTTTCACAAAGTTGTACCTCCGGAGTGCCTACAACTTGGTGCACATCAGAGAGGGCGATGAGTGGAAGACGATCTTCATCACCCCTAATGGACATTATGAGAGTTAGGAAGTGGGGGTTAGGACTTTGCAATGCACCTGCAGTGTTCCAGCAATTCATCAATGACGTTCTGAGAGACATGTTAGGCCGATGGGTCTTTGTCTACCTGTACAACATTTTCATCTACTCCCGCTCAATCAACGAACAGATCCAGCATGTCAGAGCGGTACTTAAGAGATTTCTCGCCCATCAACTGTACTGTAAGTTGGAGAAGTGCGCTTTTCACAAGCACTCCACCACGTTGCTGGGTTTTGTCATCTCGTCCCACGGTGTGGCCATGGACCTGCAGAAGCTGGAAGTTGTGTGTCATTGGCCCCTACCATTGGTTTCTCAGCTTTCGAACTTCTAACATCGCTTTATCCGGGACTACAGTACAGTTGCAATTCCTTTAACCACCCTGACCCGACTATCTTCTCATCACTTCCACCTTAACTCTGCTGCCATGTCCGTGTTTCATGAACTCTGCCACCGATTCACCACTGCCCCAATTCTCCTTCACCCCGACGCAACCAAGCCGTTCGTTGTGGAGGTGGACGCTTCTCCCAGCGAGGTCCAGACCAGAAGCTACACCCCTGTAGCTTCTTCCCCAAAAAATTTGATCCCACTCAGCAGTGATACGGAGTAGGGGACCACGAGTTGCTGGCCATAAAGCGGGCTTTTGGAGGAATGGCAACACTGTCTCCAGGGCGCCAGAGAACCGTCCATCATCTGGACCGATCACCAAAATCTCATCACCATTTGGAGTCTAAAACAACTCAACCCAAGATAGGCGCGGTGGGCACTGTTCAGCCTAATCAGGAAAAAAAAGCCTTCAATTTGTTGAACAACTTAACTTGAATAACACCTGATCTTTAAAAATCAACTGATAGCTTGTCTCCAACTTGAGGAAGAGACCCATCTGTATGCACAATCATTCACGAACACCACTTGCATATTACAGGAACCTGGATGGGAGTTATTGCCACATCCGCCATTCAGTCCTGACCTTGCTCTAAGCCATTCCTACAAACATTCCTGTTTGGACCATTAAAGGAGTTCCTGGGAGGCCAGCGTTTCAGACATGAAGCAAGGAGTCAGAACCCTGAAAAACCATTCTACCTTGATAGTATCCAAGCACTAGTGAAATGCTGGAAGAGCATTAGGGTAGCAGGATATTACAGTATATAGAGAAATAAAGAGAGTTTTTGCTCTCATGATTGTGTTCTGTTATTCTGCATGTTCTGATTAGACATCAGCGCCTCTTGTGTTAATCTTAGATGTGAAACCTTATTGTGAAAGGACTCTTGATGATCTTTGCAAAAATTCGAGCCCCGCCTTTCGCCAGAGTGATAAATAAGCGCGCGCACAGACCTGACCCTCATTCCAACCTTTTCAGTGTCTGAGTCGGTTCATTATGTTTGTGCGGATCGTTCTCTTACTTCTCGTTGTGGCTGGTGAGTGTCTTACTGTAAATCTTGTAGATAAAATAAAGATCTGGGG
Organism: Clarias macrocephalus; assembly: GCA_011419295.1. Classification (NCBI taxonomy): domain Eukaryota; kingdom Metazoa; phylum Chordata; class Actinopteri; order Siluriformes; family Clariidae; genus Clarias; species Clarias macrocephalus. The sequence continues at coordinate 69,723 of JAAGKR010003316.1, read as the reverse complement.
AAAACATTTGTAAAACATCGGCGTATATATATATTGTATACTCTGCAGTAGTACATGGAATAGTACATTATCTAAAAATGTAAGAGGAAGTACAGGCAAGTATCCTATACTTGTAGCCAGGGGTTATGAGCTTAACACATCTAGATCACTGTTTAGATTGGACAAGAATAAAAAATTTTTTTAATGTAAACGGGTGCACACTTGATGCCAATGCACTGGTGTACAGTATACTGTACGTTGGTACGTAGTTTTTCGGCTGAAATAACTGTATTTCCACTGCTTCTTCCTAGCATTGACACAAGCAGCTGCTAGTAAAAACCCTGTGAATACAGTGGAGGTGAGTGGAAAAGCAGTTTGTCTCTTCTGTTTGCCGTAGGTATCAGTATGCCGTAATGCAATGCCTGTTTGTTTTGACAGCCTGCCTGCGAAAAGTATGAGACCTCGGTGTGCACGCGGGATTATAGCCCTGTGTGCGGGGCTGATGGGAAGATCTATTCAAACGAGTGCATGTTCTGTTGGTACGTTCCTACAGCACAGTTTCCCAAGCCTGTCCTGTACATTTTTACATTTTACAGTTTCTATCAGGTTTCCTGGGAACAGCAAAAACTAGGTGCAGAACCAGGGTTGCGAACCTGTGCTCTACTGATTGTAACTAAAAAAAATTTTTTCAATCTCCCAATCTTGCTTCTTGGATTCCTTATCTAACCCAGTTCTCCATTGCATCCATGGGGACCACTGCTTTTTTTTTTCGTCCCAGTTCTTGATACACATGAACTGGGTAATCAAGGGCTCTACAGGTCTCAATTACCTGACCAATGTGTGTTGAGAATGTGACAACAAAATAAATGGTTTGTCGCAGGGGCCCTGAGGATTTTTTTCCTTTCTTTCACCAACTCCTAATATGCCTTTCTTTTCAAAGGAACAAAACAAAGACGTGAATATACAGTATTATCATATTTCATTTTTGCATTGCAGCAAGTTTAAGCTGAGTGCTTATTGCATTGTTCTTTCTTTGTTTCTTCTACAGGCAGGTCAACACTTACATAGTGAAATATGGGCCATGTTGAAACGCCACCACTTCAGCTGTGTTAAAAAGTTCAGCGTATGTGCAAGCTAGAAATATAATGTGTGAAAAAGTCTAATGTGCAATTCCTCAAAAAAATGTTTGGGTTTTAATTCTATAATAAAGAAGTTAAGATTGCTGCCGCAGTGAATAAAATATTGTGTTGGCTGTGTTAATAATGAGTTACTGAGTAGTACATACTGTCTAAATATTACAAAAAAAATGTTTATTAATTAATTTACCTGGGACAGGTGAATCTGGAGTTGTTATTTAAAAAATGACGCTTAATTGAACACATAGTCTAAATAATCTATAGGGTGCAGTATAGTGGTAGTGATGCACACTTAATCAAATAAAGATCGAATTCACATTTCTGAACTGATACTTAATCATAAAAGGCTGCAATTTATTACGTGATAAATAATTAGTGCCATTTGTGCCATCATTTGCTGGTAACCTAGATAAATACTTTAGAACAAAATACTTTAGAATACAAAATGGAAAATTTTATAGCTGCATATTGCAGTTTATGGAATGAAACCCCACCTCGTGCCCTAAGGCTCCTGGGGTAGACTCCAGGCCCCTGTGACCCTTTCTACAGGATAAAGCGGTATAGAAGATGAATGAATGAATGAATACATGTATACCTACAGTATATATAAATATAATAATCTTAATGTCAAGATAATCACAATGTGATTTTTTAAACCAAATCGTGCAGCCCTATTAAAAACTGTGACGATCTTATTAGTATTAGATCTCATAAGATCTTATTGTATTAGGAGTGACAAATTTGTGGGACCCCTAGAGGCAGTCATCTCCATGAGCAAGGCAAGATTCTCCTGTTTTAGATAGTTAATGTATTCTTATTTTTGTCACATTATGTAATTTGGTGACAATCATTCATATGATTGTCACCAAATTACCAAAAAACATGTATATCCTCATTAAATGCACATATTATGTATTTAATGCTGCCTATTATTAATGCAGAAAATAACTTAAATAAAAGCTCATGTTCCTGACCTACAAATTTGAAGTAAAAATGTATAACTCGAAAAAAGAGTGAAGATTAAGGAAGCAAAACCTTATTTATCCCGCAAACCCTGAAATAAGCCTAGAGTCATGTGTTGATGGCAGGTTTATTCGTTTATAGAGGTGCTAATGGTGGCACGGTGGCTTGCACCTCAAGGTCCTGGGTACGTTTCCTGTGTCGGGTCTGTGTGCATGGAATTTACATGTACTCCATGTGCTTGGTGGGTTTACTCCTGGTTCTCCGGTTTCCTCTCACAGTCGTAAAACATGCAGATCAGGCTAACTGGTGTTTCCAAATATCCTACAGTGTGTGAATGTTGACCGGAGGTCTTACCTCGTCATACAAAATGTGAATAAATACAATGGTCACCACTGGACTCCACGGCCCCTAGTTGGACTACAGAGATTCCTAGATGGATGAAGATGGAACGGTGCTAATAATAATAATAAAACAACTTTCGAAAAACATTAAAATGCAAAATTCTGCCCTATTTGGAACACGTTTCTAGTGGTTTGTGTGCTGGTTCGGTCTTTATGCCTCTACACTGACCTGATGTTTATACATCCTATTAAATGCGCCGAGGTTATGTGTGAAATTAAAAATGTGCAAGGGTTTCCTTAATAAAAAAAATGCATTTATATACTGGTTATATACCATTTCACATAATCATACAACCATCATAATGAAATGAGCTTTCATACAAAAAACATTGTTTACGTATCTCCCTAAAATGAAGTCGTTGTCCAAATTGACGCCTATCCACAGATACAGTTTACCCAGTCAAGTGCAATAAATGTCCTCTCATCTTTTACTGTACAAATGAACAGATTTCCTTTATTATCCATTTTACACAACTGGAAACACATATATTTACTTTTAAAAGACCACCAAAATAATTTTTTATTATTATCTCTTTACAACTTATTGTTAGTTCTATTGATTAAAAAGCCTCTCAGGGTCTCTCTGATAAAAGTCGTATATTCTATATATCTCTGTTTATCAAATATGATTGTCAGGTTGGTAGGCGCTGCTTTTGAGACGAAGGTCACTAAAGGCACTAAAATGTCTGAGCAAGCATCAGACAAACCTGCGGTTCCGAACAATAATAATAATTATAAAAAAATTAAAATAAAAACAACAACAATCCACTGCTTCTGAACTGGGTAGGGAAAGGGAGGGAGGGGGGATTAGGGTTGGGGTTGGGTATAGAGAGAGAGGTTACGCTACAGGAGTCAAAGCTACAGAACAGTCCTGAAATGCTAAGTCAGTTCAGAGTAGAAAGCCGTTTTTCAGCCGCTTGTTGAGTTCTCAGTCTTCTCATGGCCTATACGTTTTGATCACGTCCTTGATGGGTCTCCGGCAGATCGGGCAGCCAGCGTTGATCTGTTTCTTGAGCTTGAGTCCACACTCGTGACAGAGACACATGTGTCCGCATGTGTAAATGACAGTGTCCACCTCTTGATCGAAGCACACAGTGCATTCGCCGCTCTTGGTGTTCAGTGGCATCTCTGTAAAGGACAGGCTGGGCGAGACAGGGGGGCTAAGAGGAGAGCTGGGGGCTGTTACTGAGCACAAAAACACATAGATATCAGGATTTAGTTACAGTAGTAAATAGGTAATTGATAAGACTTTACTGCTATTCTGCAGCGCAAAATGACTACTCTGTATCTGTGTACAGTATCTGCATGTATTTTTATAGCTGTGCATATTGAGTTCAATTAACAAACACACACAGTGTTTAAAAATTTTTTAACTACATTTTCATTACATTTTAAAAACAAACCAATCCTCCTGCCGGCACAGTGGCATAGTGGTTAGCACTGTCACCTCGCACCTCCAGGGTTCAGGTTCGGATCCCGCATTGGGTCTGACTGTATTGAATTCGAATGTTCTCCAGGATCGGGTACCGAAACCCGGTATTAATATGGCATCGGTACCTACAGTATATAACCGGTATGTACTAGAACCGGATCAGAACACAGATTTCAGTGCCACTTAAATGCCTGAGTGATCAATTGAAATATTGAAAAGAGAAAATGCACACATGTCAGAAATATCTAAAAATACAAATCCAGCTAATCGTTGTGGTAACATAAATGTCCATGTTGTTTTCACATTTATATAAGCACAACTCTGCAAATGAGACCATACTGCAGCCCCGCATGTGTGCAGTATTCACACTTACTGTTTAGCTAGCTAAGCTAAACACACTTTGCTAAATTATTTTAGTTTGGCTAGGTAGTTTGAACATTTGTTGTTTTTTGTATTTACTTATATTTAATATATACTTTAAATAAATATTTTATTTAAATAGTTTTTAAAAAATTATTTAAAAACTGTGTTTTTTAATGTTTAACATGATTTTTCTTTAAGTATTAGTTCAGGTACTGTTAAGGCACCCGTACCATTTTAAAAGTATTGATTGGGCACCGGTATCATAAAAAAACGAAATGATACCTAACCCTAATGTTCACAGGGAGGTGTCCTTCAGGTACAGTGGTTTCCCCCCATAGTCCAAAGACATAGAGATTAGGCTAACTGGCATTCCTAAATTGCTTGTAGTATGTGTGTGTGTGTGTGTGTGTGTGTGTGTGTGTGTGTGTGTGTGTGTGTGTGTGTGTGTGTCCTGTGTGAGTCTAGATGTAGCAGGCTGAAAATGAGTGTTGTACGTTCACTCACCGAGGGAGGACTCAGAGGCAGATGAGGATCTATTGACACTAAAAGTCAGGTCAGAGTCGCTGTCATCAGACGCCGTGCCATGGGATACAGAGGGGGACGTGGATGGACTTGCCTGCAGTGTTCCTTGAAAGTTGAGAAATGAGAGCGAGACAATTTAATTCACTGGGCAGAAGAAGGTTAAGGTTTGGTATATACGTGTGTATAACTGTTACTAGTGGGTGCACTAAAAATCAAAATTCTAAAATGATAAAAACAGGCTTATTTGATCTGTTTTTCCTGTGGACCTATTCAAGATTTTGTGGATATCATGGACCCCTTTTTTAATAAAAATCCATTTGATCAAATATCTTGTTCTAAGCATCACCTTACTAGACTGAACGTGAAGGATGAAAATTAAGAACCAGATATTAAAGAAAGAATCCTTTGATATGATGAGTCAGTGCTCCACTTTGACCTCCCAATCACAATAGAGCTATACACACTCATACTCAGATGAGGTCACACAAGCATGTTATTTGCACCACGTCGAGCCAGCTACTTGAAAGGTGGTGGCCCTAGCTAGATATTTAATATCTATAAAGCAATTAAGATACACTATATGGACAATAGTTGGGCAAACCTGCTGGGCAACCCTGCAATGACATTGTATCCAAATACAGTGGAACCTCGGGTTGCGAGTAACGCGGTTTGTAAGTGTTCCGCAAGACAAGCAAAGATTTGTAATAAATTTTGGCTTGAAAAACGACCAAGTCTTGGATTACGAGTACCGAGTATCATGTAGCATGCATGCGCTTCTTGTTTTGATGCAGAGCGTCACGTGATCACAACTGAGCCAATGGTTTTTCTCGCTCTTGCGCTGCGGAATTGTGGGTAATCGCCTCCCCTGCTGGGTCTTAGTGCGCATGTGTGTGTGTCTCATTAGAGGGTAAAGATCCATTTACTCTGTCCCTCTCTGTTTCAGCCTGTCGTTAGTCATCTCGCCTTTACACCCCCCCACCCCCCCCCCCCCCACCCCCCCGTTCTCCATTCTAGTTCATCCCAAAGGTTGAGGTTAGGGCATGTAAGTCATGTTCTTCCATACCAAACTCATCAAACCATGTCTTTAAAGATCTCGCTTTGTGCACTAGGTCACAGTCATGTTGGAATAGAAAAGGGCCTTCCCAAAACTGTTGTCACAAAGATAGTAGCATAGCATTGTCCAAGATGTTCTGGGACGCTGAAGCATTAAGACTGCCCTTCACTGAGGATAAGCGGTCTGATTGATTGAATCACCTGAATTCAATAATAAACAGGCTCGGCCAAATACTTTTGTCCATATAGTGTACATGTACTGTGTTCCTATTAATGATATCATATCCTTTGTAATATCTGACGCTGATTATGGTTTCACCACCTAATAAGTGGATATACATGAATTACTGTATGTGAAAACACCAAGAATAATCACAGATACCGTAATATTAGGTTATTAAATGTCTACCAGAACTGAAAGTTTGGAATTTTATAGCACCAAATATGGACCTTGCATACTAAGAGAGAATATGTATCTGAAGTGCATTTACTTTTAGACCTTACTTGGTTGATTGATTATTATTATTATTATTGAAAAGAATACCAGAGTCAACACTGGATTGTTTCAGCTCTGCAATGTCATATTTCTACTGCTATATATAGTTACATAACCCTATACGAAGTGAGTCTTCAGTTCATGCCCACAGTGACGACCAAAGCTGCATCTCAATCCTTCTTTCCCTCAAGAATGCATCATTCTCTTATAAACAAAACTGGAAGTAGAATCACTTGCTTTCTGACTTTCGAACCATTCGCAGCATTTGCCTTAGGCACATCATTGTATATACAGAGTTCAGAAGCGTGCGCCTTAGTCTCTGTGCATCTGCATATCCCTAAACCTTGTGTTTTCCTGCTGCTCAAGGTGATTTCCATTCGTCAAATTACAGAAAAATCATTCTGAAGTAAACACTCGTCACTACATTTTACGTGTAGCTATAATGTACACGTTAAAACATACTCTGCCAGAAAATTAGCCCTGTGACATCAATGTTTACAGTTTAAATGCCAGGTTTTTATTTCCCCAGAAAGCCATGAACACCGAATATCCTACAGGACATGCCATTTGTTTAACTGCCTTTTCACCAGCATACCCTGTCGACTGATGTATCAGTCTGTGCGAGCGCATGGCCAGCCTACGCTGCATACAAATCACATAATTGGGCTCAGGGTTTTATTTTGGCGCAATAACACAGAGCAAAATAGCATCCCATAATAAGGCAGACTGAAGGATGAGCAAGGAGCTATTTCTGGGGGTATAAAAAGCCTTGGAGAAAACCAGCTTAATGAGGCAGGCCAGAAACGCCTTTTCTCCAGCGACAAGAGAACTGAATGACAGGAACAGGCAAATCCCTCTCACAGCAGAGCTCTATTTCAGACCACTTAATAACCTGTCAAGCTATCCTGCACTAATATTTAACATTATGCCTAAAGGTTATTTTAAATAAAACGTAAAAGAAAATATTTCTAAAATGTTCGAATAAAGCTAGAATCACCAAGCACTGACACTTGCCTAATATCCTGAGTCGGTTGATGGCACCACGTAGAGCAAAGAAGGTCCACAGAGCCTGAGAGGAGTCGACACACAGCAAGCGTCCACGCGCTACCCCGTTAATCCCAAGATGCACTTCTCCATCGGGCAGAAGCCTGAAGCTCAGCACGTCACCAGGCGCGGGCGCAGGGAGCCCTCGCTGCACCACCCAGTACTCCTTACGGTCTAGGAGAGCATCAGGCTCAGCAGGTAGCTCTGCAGCGTGCAGCGTGCCCGGGTCACATGAAGTCATGCCAAAAAGCAGCATGCCGAGGCAAGGCGGGCCCATGTGACTCACCTCCACAAACATAGTCTCACCGAGCCTCACGGGCCTGTCACTGAACACCAAAGTCCGCATGCCATCCGAAGTGTGGACGCAGGCCATCGCGCGGTCGCTGGACAGGAGCACATCACCGCCGCGCACCGGGTGAAATCTGAGGTCGAGATCAAGGGTGGAGGGAAGGCCACGGGATAACCTTCGAACACCGAAAGAGGATGAGGAGGAAGAGGAGGAACAGCATGGGCTTAGCTGCGAGGAGCTGCTCAGGTGCAAAGCGGCCATCTTGGCAGCCTGGTTGCTCTCTAACTGGTTGTTGCTGTAGTTGGCTGAGTCATGGTTGCTTGGAGGCAGGTAGGCACTGAGACGCGCCACGCTCAGGCAGCTTGTACTGTCGGCGAACGTGCTTTCTGGTAGAATGGAGAAAATCATCAGGTCAGGTATTACACTGGTAATCTGGTCAAATAAGAACCCTACATGTGACACTTTCAATAAAAGTAAAATAAACAACATGTTTCTAAGATGGACTACCATCATAAGGTACCACAGAGAAACTTCTCTCTTAATCTTAATGGACGAGATGTTCTCTGCTGTGCCGTTTCCCCTAAAAGGCAATGTACAATACATGCATCTTGTACTGTACAAAATGTCCAAAGGTTTTATTACAACTGTAATTCATCATACAGTCACCAGAGGGCTCTAATAAAACAGTAAAACTGCTTCTTTAATTTCCCAGTGAAATAGATCAGACAAGTGGATCAAGGTGCAGGCCCTGACTGACAAGCTAGACACAACATTCGCAGGGGTCTGGTTTTACTCAGTTGGCAGACTTGTGGCCTCCCAGGATATCAGTCCCAGCGAGGCTCTCTCTCTCTCTCTCTTTCTCTCCCGGGATCCACGGCGACTCTTACCAAATATGGCCACGCCGACCGACAGACAGAAGATAAATAATGAGACACATGAGTGGATAGGAGAACGAAAGAGTGCTGTTTGGCCTCCTACACTGTGTGTGTATTTTGCTTTGGGTGCAGGATATGAACCAGCACTGTACCACACACACACTAAAGCCGCCCGCCTGTCAAGGCGTGATAGTGACCATCGGCACCTCTGTCATCATGACGTCTGTCCCTCTGGCATTCTGCCGTCCTCAGGGGCCTCTTTAAAGCGGTTTAGACACTCAGTGGAAATACATTCTTTAAAATGCAGCTACACAAACTGCTATGCTGATGCAAATTTTTTTTTTTTTTCCAAGGGACCAGATTTACCGTAATACAGTAAATATGGCTTTATATGAACAGCTGTTAGAATTAATTAATTACAAAATATGATATCTCGCAAGACACTGTTCTCTCCAGGTAATTTCTTGTCATGGCTCCCCATGCTGCAAATATCCTGCTGTTTAATTACCTGGGCCACTAACCAAAAGTGATTTAATGTTATTCTTTTTTGAATGTTGTAAGCAGATGTGAGATGTATACTTATATAGAGATATTACACTTCTTGAGTGATGAAAAAGCAGTGTGTCCAAGCACTCACCAAGCAGTGTGACCTCCTGCGTGATGCCGTAGATGTCTATGATGGCCCAGAGTGGACGGGCGGTACTCAGGCCGCAGTGGAACAGTACAGGCTCACCGTCATTCACTGTGTAGAAGACACGGCCGTGCCGGTCTGCCCAGAAAGCCAGCACGTTGTCCTTTGCCGCCAGCCTCTCTGGCAGGGCCTTGGCCCAGTAGCCGGGCCGTGCGACCAGGTCCGGGCAGGCGTATTTGGGGATGTCGGATGAGGCAAGCTCACCCGGGTCTAGACTGGTGAAGCCAAAGCGTAGTGCGCCACTCCAGCCTGAGTGCACCCCCGACAGGCGCAAGCGTACCTGCTCGTAAAGACGGATGGGCCTCTGGCTGAACGTCAGGCCATGGCAGAAACTGTTCTTGCGCGTTGCACGTCGCAGCTGCGCATCCAGACGGATGTTTTTGCCCTTGGCGTGCGGGTGGAAGCGCGGAGACTCCAGATTAACAGCCAGCGCAGATGATCGCCTCTCCACCGTGCCATGCGGAAGAATGTAGTACTGGCGATTAGCCACAGGGCGGTGCTGTAGGTTTGCATCTACTGGAGCAAAAAGAATGCACATGCACAATGGCTTTTACATGATGAAATTGAGAAACTGTTATAAAAACGTAGGGAACAGTTAAACATTAAAGCGTTATAGTATACAGTTTCATTTATGCCAAATATGTATACTTAGTACTGTTACTGGACAGTTAAAAGGTCACAAATCACATGAGACTTGATGGTGCTTTGCCAAATTGCCAAATGTTTTGTTTAGTAATAAATGACACTGTAAAATCTAAGAGGTGCACCAGAGTTCACATGTTACTCCCCGCTATTAACAGGGATTAAATACAATATTTGAATTCAGTGCCAGAATATGAAAACAAAGCTGAACGTTTTGTTAATAAGACATGACATCAGCCACAAGAAGTAACAGCTGCTCCTTAGAGAAAACAATGCGTTTATGAGTCACACATCAATTACTGAAATCCCTAGAATCTCTCGAGACTCTGACCTATTAGTCCAAGTAGACTTTGCTGGATTTAAAGAGCATTATTCCTGTAACTCTCTTCCGAAGGGGGGAAAGAATAACGGGGGAGAAAGTTCCCACAACGTCCCATTCCTCCCTCTGACATCCCACACATTTGCTAATGCTGGCCAGATAAATATACCCTCCCAATCTCACTTTAATGGACAACATGAGGAGAACATTTGCCTTTGGCCATGATCTTGGTGGTTAACAGCATGGAAAAGGCTTTTACGCCTGGAACAATAGCATACCATCAGCGCCACTAAAGGCCATGGACATGACAGCATTGACAGATCTCCCAGCAGCCAAGGCAAATATAGCCGTTTGAAAAAAAAAAAAAAGAAATCAGAGCGAGCCGCTAGCAGTTAGAATTGCGCTGTCCACTGTGAACAACTGGTCTTGAGCAAAACATAGATCGAGCTCTGACATCCATGCTGGGCGTGTCTATATGAAGAAATGCAGACCGAGCGTACTTATAGAAATATCCATGCAAATAAATTCCACACACACACACACACACATATATATATATAAAACATATTCACATTATATAAATGTAAACAATAATGTGTAAAATAGTGCGCTGTATTTCCCACAACCATAACAAAAAAATGAGCAGTGACCCCAGTCTAGGCTCAACTGATCCCTGGGGCTTGCAGTGGTTCTGTTCTAGGGGGAAAGCCCCTTAACTTGCCCATTTAAAGCTACTGTATTAGAGCTTTAACCCCGGTGGCCAGCTTATCTATTCTAAAGTGGAAATATAAAGAGAAACTTATGGGATCACCACATCCGTGTTTTATTCTCCTCAACTTATGGCTACATAGTACCAGAAAGAATTTAAAACTACTTTCAACGCTGTTCACGTCCACTAACTGGTTGCTAACCGTCACCAGCGCCCTGCCGGTTAGTAAGTTCCGCTAGTCGCAAAAGGATATGTGTTGGAGGAGCAAAATAACTGCTGTATAAAAGCAACATGGCACTCGAGGTTGTGCTGTTGTGCTGGATATCAGCACTCCTTCTCGTGTGATATTGCTTAATTCATTGACAAAATTCTCATTTATCTATGTACATGTACAGAAATGCACGAAAAGCATCAAGGCAGCAAGGTTCCTTTTTAAACTAAACTGAGCTCAATAAGAGCAGAACACCCTAGTATTGTCGGGGAAAAAAAAATCATACCAGGTTAGACTGATGACTAACGTCTTACAGTTCTACCTGTACACCAGACTGGCTATGCCAGGTCTAGTGCCTCTAAAGCAATGGTTCTCAAAGTGGTATTTACGGAGCATAGTTAGGGGTCTATATGAATCAAGTCTGACTCCAACCAAGTTCCAGTCATGTTGTGTTCTGTTAGAGGAATAAGAAGCTCTGTTTCCAATAAACAGACAATAGAACTTAAATAGTGGCTCTGACATTAAATAAAAAATTTGTACTGTATGGAAAAGTCTGATTCATTTTACAGTTAAAGGAATCCTAGGCTACAGAACGTTTGAGAACCCCTGTATGCAATAATAATAAAAAAATTTAAAAAACAATAAAATCTCATTTGTGCTGTACTGTAATGCAAGTCCTTCTCGTGCACCCGCCCAAATGACTCATTATACAGTATACGTTTACTCTATGTACATGCATATGGTTCAGGTCATAATCCTGGCATTATCAGGTTGTCACGTGTCAATGGTGTTACCCAACTAAGAACAACAAAATGCACAGTAATTTTTCTCCTTCAGTACCAGGACATAAGGCGTGATTCAGATAAGCAGGTTAACAAAAATTCGTAGTTGATTATGTTGTTTCAAATCCTTTGCATAGCTTTTAAAACTGTAAGACAGCTGTATACGGCAGCTTTGAATCATATTACACCAGGCGCTTGGAGCTACAGAACATTTTCTCCCTTCCAACTCACTAGTGTTCCAGATTTCTTTAATGATTCTATCTCTTTTAATTTCATCTGATTCTTATGTACTTCTGTAGTTTCTTAAAGAAAAAAAATAATGATCCAAATATTATATAATGTCTGTTAATATTGGCTTTACATTCCTCTTTTTTTTTTCAGTTTTCTTCAGTAAGCAAGAACACTTGATAAACATCTCAGTCTGCAGAGATGTTGTTGGGAGACCAAAGGTTTATTTCATAAATAGATCGGAGGTGCAAGGCAAAAAAAAAACACCAGTCGCCTCCTCACAAGCTGTGTGATTTAGGGCCCTTTTTCCGCCACTCTGTGTACAGGCGAAAGCGAAACGAGAGCCTTGAACTCCACTTGTGAAACACAGCATGGTTTTGCTCACGTTCCAAATATAGATCTGCTTGATGTGGCGGCAAATCGGGACTGTGGCATTGTGGCTACAGTCCAGTTGTCGAACCTTACTCGAGTACATCCGCGAAAAGCCGTTCTGTGAATCTCACGGAGTCACCGAGTTCTACAGGAGTAACCACTGCAAGCTTTTACATGTTGTGTCGAAAACTGGTTTTAAAACATAAAGAATAGTGAGCAGTCAAGAAACAACAGCAGGCCTTGTTATCACATGCCACGAAAGTCAAAATGACACTTGTTGTTACATTTCGTTGGCTACAGTTACAGTAACTGAATTTTAACATGAGGCAAAATATCCGATATTGATTCGCATTTGCACTGCAGTACATGCTTTGCCTGTATGAATCGCATTCTGTCTTCACCTAAAGTTGTATATTTTAATGACATGACGGATAATTGTCAGACGACTTGACTTTCTCGAAACGAATGTAACCGATTTCGCAAATGAAGGAACTGAAAAACGCTGATTGCTCCATAGTTCACTTCCACAAGGAGACAAAATTGACCACGGGACAACACTGAAGCAACAACCAGCAATAATCATAAATGAATTGATTGAGCAAATGAACATAATTCAGTTGAATGTGCACGTATTATATATGACAATCAGGCTTGCCAGTTTTCTTCCCAATTTTTTTTTTACCAGGCTTGCCAGTTGCCAGATAATAGTGATGAAGTAATTAAGGGCTATTCCTATGTTTTGGAAATCTGCTTGAATCTGACCTCACATATTCCTAAATGATTCTTCTTTAAAAATAACCAGTGAAATTAAATGAGCATGCATGTGAAATCTGTGTTATTGGAGAAAACAAAATATCTATCCTTATCCTAACACCGTCACACCCACAGTTATGTCTGAATTATAAATCACTCTGCAGCTGGACTATGCACATGTGAAGCATGACATAATGAAAGCTGTAGTCCAATGTTTCCTGTATTATAGTGCCTGGTCTGGTAATTAAAAGAAAGGGCATGTCACAGCAGAGACACCAGAGAGAGAGAAATCTCACTGAGTATACTTAATATATTTTTTTTCATTCTTTCGAAAGGAAACTTCTGTGATAAACTTTCCTCTGGGAATCAATGCACATTATGTAGGCTCATTCGGAATCCAGCACTGCAGTACTGCCTAACCCTACAAAATGGAAATAATTATCGTTCAATCATAATTTGTCATTTTCTCCTAACACAAATCACTGCGTAAGTGGAATCGAATTAAATCTGAATTATTTCCACTAAGTGACTCCTAAACCATGATCGTGAGATCCTCATGAGGTTTTCAAAAAAATAAATAAATAAATAAATCCTACATTCTGTCTCAGCCATCAATTTTAATTTAAAACCCATCAAATCGAGCTCAAGAAATTACAGTATATCCATAACCAGAAATTAATTACCCATGAGTGATTCCTCTCTATGCTCGTCCAAAACAAAACCCAAACATTCTTCTATTGTAATTCCCAAAAATTCACATCTGCTTATCATTGCGAATGTGGTGTTGCCAGTCACATAGTAAGTCACTTATTAGTCCTTTGTGCGTTGTGTAGAGCCATCAATCAAAAGTCATTGGGCAATATTAAATGCAATTTATCCATGCACAATTGATTACCGAAAGATAGGAACGGCACACAATGAGCTCTGCTCTATCCTTGAAACATAAATACTATTTGCTATGCTATTAATATACATCATCCTGTTACATTACATGCACTCCAACTTGTAGTGGAGGCATTTTTAAGATCTGACCTGAATTTCTACTCTTACTTAATACATAGTCATATTTCTAAATGATACATTTAACACAGACATCTTTTAGTATCGTCTTTACCATTTTCCTAATAAGCACTAATGCATCCTGGATTCATTTTCTCATATACGGGTATTAATTGTTACATAATTATATTACTGAAATCAACATTCTGAATCAGATCAATCAAGTGACTTGAGTGTGCCTATGACAATCCAGAACATTGTCATTAGATTCCTTTTTCTCTCATATAGCTTCTACAGTAGCAGGCCTTATATGAGGTTATGCGCCACAAGCAACATGAATCACAGAATCACAAGGATGTATTAGAGTAACAATAGCTGCTCTAAAAATACATGTAAAGGTAATTTAAGTGCTGGCAGCCGAACATACTTGTCAATAACATAAATAGACAGAAGAACAAGGACAGTCGGCTGTCATAAAAAGCCCGTGAAGTAATAACGTCTCGTGTTTTGTTGTGCATCTACATGTTTTCTTGTGCATCATGTGCTCTTTCAAAACTGCACGGAAAGTAAGATATCACATCAGGCCACACTTTATATAAATACAAATAGACCCCTGCACATTAAAAACCTCTTACTACAGGACAGTCAATTCCTCGGTGGCCCACACAAGACAAATCTGGGTACACAATTGGGTGGCGGGCCGTATTTGAAGACCAAACCAGGTTATTTCAAAACTCAATTAAATCATTTCTGATAACTTTTTACACACCGTGCCTAGTGCAAGCTCTTACTAAGGTATGTAGACCCCTTATAGTAAACCCAATTATGTCTTATGTCTTTCTTTACGGTGTTTATCTTCGTGTGAACACAGCAAATTCATCATTATAAACACTTCGCAACACAGGCTCATTAATCTGCCATATAACAAAAACATTTTATACGTGTCTAAAAAAGGAACATCTGAATACTATGCGCTTATCCTGCGTTCTCAATGCACAAGGTGGAGAACAGCCAGTGCCAACCCATGGCAGGGTACAGGCGCATACACTGCTCATGCACCCGATCGTATATTACGGCCAACTTCGAAACACAAATCTCTGGACTGTGAGGAGAATCTGGAGGAAACCCACAAAGCACAGGCAGAACATGGAAGCTGCATGCACACAGAGCGTTGAGGAGAATCGAACCCCCAACCCTGAAGGTGGTGATAAGGAACTGAACCTATACGAATTCTGGTACTGAATTATCACCCATAAGATTATCTACAATGCTTTCAGAATTACACTCCAGCTGGATTTATACAGTATAAACGCTGTAGGATTGAACACTGCTGGAGGTTGTACGTGGGTTTAACACTCAATAATCAACAGTCGGTGAGCCATCTCTGTCAGCTCTCATCTTCCTCATCCCACGCACTTATCCTGTCTCTGTCTCTCTCTCACACACACACACACACACACACACATAGTTCCCAATGCAAAAAAAAAAGCACAAGCATAGAAATTAGGGCGCGCTCCTGCATGCACGCGCTCGCTTTTCCCCCGTTCTATAATGCGTGTCACGCTCGTGCGTGTCCGTGTCTTTACCTGTAAGCGGTTTGGGCGCGCTATTCCCCATTACTCCGAGCGATCGATCTCCTCTCGTGACAAGTGGATCCTGCCTCTTCCGCGCGCTTCCATCTAGGAGTGAAGGTCACGAGCCGATCGGCGCACCGCTAACGCTAAGCGCGTGCTCATGAGGAGGCTGAGGAGCGCCGTGGCTTTCCTTCTCATCTTCATGTGCCAGTGTGGAGAAGAGCAGCTCTTCTCGCTCCGTTCACCCTTCCTGGCGCACTGCCGCCTCCTCCCCCGCACCTTCCCTTCAAATCTTTCTCACAACTTTAAAGCAATACGCACTGAGCAAGCACTGTGGAACTGCACGGTGTCGGTGGTCATAAATGCATTATCATATAAATGAATAAATTAATGCACAGAAAAGCGCAAGCATTCACAGATACAGTCAGACTGAACAGTGCACAGAGTTAAAAAGTAATCCAATCTATTCTGCAAGAAAGTTGGGAGTTAAGATCTGCCATGAATTACTACTATTACTTACTAATGGTAGTGGTAATGGTGTGGCAGCAGATTGGCTTAGTGCTTAACACTGTCTCCTTGCACCATGGTTGAGGGTTCGATTTGGGTCTGTGTGCATGACGTTTGCATGTTCTCTCCATGCTTGGTGGGTTTCCTCCAAGTACTCCAGTTTCCTCCCACAGTCCAAAGACATCCAGGTTAGGCTAATTGGTGTTCCAAAATTGTGTGTATGAATTGGAACCATGTTCAGGGTGTACCCCACCTCATGCCCTAAGTCTCCAGGCTCCCTGTGACCTTGCATACAAGATATAAAAGCGCCATAGAAGATGAGTGACTGAATAGTCTACTGTGCATGAAGGTTGGGAGGTGGCAGTTGCTACAATGTGCCATGAGTTACTAATACTATTACTAATAATAATAGGGCAGCAGCACTGCGGAATAGTGGTTAACACTGACACCTTGCACCTCCAAGGTCGGGTTCAATCCCCGTCTCGGGTCTGTGTGCATAGAGTTTGCATGTTTTCCCTGTGATTAGTTGGTTTCCTCTGGGTACTCTTCTTTCCTCCAATAATCCGAAGACATTCATTGCAGGTTGTTTTGTCTTCCCTGTAGTGTGTGCTTGGATGTATGAGTGTGTGTGACCTTGTGCTGTGTGATGTGTTGGCACCTCATTCAGGGTATTCCCTGCCTAGTGCCTAGCTCCCTTGGATAGGCTCCAGACCCCCGCAGGATAAGCAGTATGAACAATGAATGAATGAATTAATTAATTGATAATAATAGTACAAATGTGATTTAGTCCTTGATGCCAGCTCAAGTGCTACATAGAGATATGTATAGTGGCATTACATTACAGTTACACTACATGCTTATTTATTTAATAGGCATGTCACTATGTCATTAAGCAGTAATATGATAGACTGTATGTTGTTGTTAGTTTTTCGGCTGCTGCCAACGAGGGGTCGCCAGAGCAGACCATCCTATCCACATAGCAACTTGGTACAGGTATTATGCCGTTTGCCCGTCTTGATGCAACCCGTCCTGATGCAAAAAAAAAAAAACATTTTATCCAGGCATTGGATCAGCACTGGATACAGTGGCTGGGGTTTGGATGAACCCATTGGGTGGTTCCTGAACCCAGGCCTCCTGCATGGACTACCACTGATCCACCAATGTCCAATAATATGATAGACAGTACTGTATATGATCAAATAACTTTAACCACATCTTGGAAATCTTACTGCACCACCATTATTATCATCCTAAATGTGTGGGACAACCATGGAGCTGATGCAGTAATGCTACCTGCTGAACCCACATCTAGTTCAGGCTTCTGTGAATCCATTGTGATATTCTACTTAGCCCAAATCCAAAACATTAGACAATAATATCATCAAGTGATAGTAATAAATCAAAATGCAAATATATCCTTGTTTTATACATAATTACCTATTGCCACTGCCACCTCCACCCGCACCCACAGCAAGCATGGCAAAAACATATCAGTAATATGTGATCAGTTATTTTTGCGTGATTGAGTGTTATGCCTGTGCTCCTCAGAAAATTTTGAATCTGCACTCCAAGTCATCTGCCCAGACGTGTCAGACTGTTACCTATGTCACAGCTGTTAAAGTTACATCCGTCTGTCACATTCACCATAACCAGCATGGGTTGGCTTTGTGCTCCTTGCCCTGAAATTGCTAACAGCAGTGCCTTTTAATAGTTGGATTTCTGGAACGGAGACAAACCCCTACTAAGATCTACAGACCAGCAGTCTTTCAAGCAGAGAGCTCTAAAATACAATAGCTAACAATATCCTAAAGGGCAAATCATGATTGAGAAAAGTTATGCTTGAAGTTTTATGCTCTCCTAAAGCTTGTTAAGAACGGTGGACATTTTGGGGAATTACACAAGTCCTTTATGAGGAAATTCCCTGCTCCACACCCCAGCCCCCATCCCATCCTTCCTTGACTGCTGGGATCTTTTGCAAGCTGTTTCCTGTCTTCTGAGCTGAATCCCTTTCTGAAGAGCTCTGTCCAAACGGACCGGGCCCATCATTGCCGGCCACGAGCCAACGTCTGTCCAAACTGCCTGCAGGGAGTCTATGCTCACAATAAATCTAGCATGTCACCTAGTATGCGTGCATAGACATTTAGAAGAGCAGTGGCCTTTTTCAGATTCTCTACTGGGGGCACAGCAAAGCAACTCTCCAAAGACGTGAAAAAATTGGAAGAAAAGTAAAGAAATGCTTAATTTCCTATTATTTTTCCCAATTCTAGCCTAGGGATAGAGTGTTGTCAGCACTGCGTGCAAATAGGTGGAAACCATTCTCTTAAAGCTTTCACTGTATATATTGGCAAAACACATTGTTATAAGTTAAACAAACCTTTCATTAGCAAAGATTTGAATTACTGTAAATATGTCAGCTGCTCCGAAATTCCAAGATTACAATGATGAAGTTGGCCCATTGAAGAGGTGACCTAGACAAATTTGCCAACAGCTTTGTGTTTATTGCATTTAAAAAAAACAGCTGACAGTTTGCATGGACAAATGAAAGAAAGAAAAAGAAAGGAATAAGGGAAACTATTGTGCTCCTGCATTCTTTAACAAGAGAAGGTCTTCGCCTTGAAAAACAACTCCACTTGTAACCCTTAGGTGAACTGAAATTCTTTAACATCTTTGTCATGGTTCGAAAAGAAAGGGTGGCAATCGCCATAGGGATTATACAGGAAGTACACGTAAGGCAGCGATTGTGACCGCAGTGTTGGTCATGATGTAAACAAACACTGCAGCTGTTTGTTTGTGCTGTACTTCCAGTCTAACAGGATGTACAGTAAAGGATGCATGATAAGCTGCCCTTAAAGATCGATGAGTGAAATAAAGAGGTTTTTTCGGAGTCCTGACTCTGAGCGCAGCAGCGCATCCAAATCAGCTCGTTAGACACACAGTAAAAATTACTGGCGATAAATGAACTTGAATGGTTTCCTACAGAGTTTCATTTGATGGTTTTTAACTTCCCTGGCATTAGTTGAACAGTGCACATACTCAATCACCACACTATAATGCTGAAAAGGAAAAAGGTCCATATTCCATGCTTGATAGAGGCCTGAATGTGAAGATTCATTAGTATCTGCTTTCCTGCTGGAACAGTTGATAGCACCACTGTAAACATGTCTGGAAGAATCTGATAGACAGAGGTCAAAATCCGTGTGAGTACAGTTCTCCGGGTTTTACATTGTTAAAAAATAAAAAATGAAGCTCAATTTCCAGTGCACCAGATGATATTCATTACTAACGAAGCACTATGCATTTCTCAGAGAACAAAGCTGTCAGAATGTGCTAGAAAGCTTGCCCTATCATATCGTCCTTGGACAGCAAAGTGTTAGATTTGCTGTCTTCTGATTTCTGCTTGGTTTCCAAGGCACTCCTGAAATGCTAAGCAGATGGCCGATTGGGAGGATTGCATGTGGTTGTCTGAGTGGTGGGGAACTTTTGTCCAAAACCCCAACTAGCAGATCTAATGGCAAAGTGAGTCATAAGCACCCTCTGAGAGGACCGCTTTCATTAGACACATGTGCAAAAACCTCAAGTAGAATTTATTTTCTAAATCTAATTAGCAAAAGAAATCCATGCAGTATGACTTCATTTGGACTTGCTATTTGATCCCATTATTTTATTTTTAAAAAAGTACTTATAGGACTCGTTTACTGATTGAACAAAAGCAAAGCAATGTGTTAGAATTTCTATGGCTAACGAGCAGTCGTTAATTGAAATACTGTCTGCATGAAGCTCAGCTATAGCATATCCATCCTATCTAATTCTTTAAAATAATTTTTACTTACATAAATAACATGGAATTTTCCCTTTTTCCCCTTTTTTGTTACGATGCTGAAATGAGAGCCGATATCCTATAATGAACCGATTCTGACATCCTCAGATGCACTTCTTGTCAGGGGAGAAATGCGCTACAAAAAGTAATGCGATGCGAACGATATCTGCTGCATTCATGTCATAAACTACATAACTGGATCAGATTGGAAAATATTTCGAATCTGATCCAGGACTCGTTTAGCAATAAAGGTCAGCATCGGCTCACAATACTGATTGAATCAATAGAGCAGTATACACAAAGTGTTGCAATGTGCTCTGAAGAAACTCGGTGCAGTGGGATTTTCTTAGAAGTTGTACTATGAAGCCTGTTCAAGGAAAAAAAAAAATCCATGAATAATTATAAAAACACACTGAAACAAGCAATAACAGAAATGTACATTAAACGTCTTCATTGCCTATATTGGCTTACATGAATCAACATGAGATGACATGCTTGGCTCATTCGAGTTATATCTTGGCTTGTAACACTTTTTAAATAACTGAAAACAGCCAATAAGTCTAGATGAAGCCTGACATAGTAAAAGAAGAAATATGGTTCCATGGCTGATACTGCCAACAGGTCTCGGAACGGGGTTGTGTCTTTAGCAGATGTAGACCACTGGCCTCATTTCCCCCAGCTGTGCTATTGTGCTTGCATTCTTTGGCAAGACAAACGGATGCACAGCTACCTAAGTTTAAGGAAATGCATGGAACCATTAAAAAGAAAAACAACAAATGTGTCCTGCTTTGTCTGAGGGACCACATATTGAGCAAAAAAATATGAATCTCATTTCATTACTTATGTTGGTTACAGACACAAACAAGGTTGATTGTACAGTGTAGATAGAGACTACATAGAACATAAGCCTACACGCTTAGTCCAATCGAGAGCACAGGGATGCTAATGAGTCATTCCATGTTACAATTAAGCATGTAAAAACCCAGAGTATAAATATTGTATAACCTCTAGCCTTTAAGAAACCGGTTATGACAGTGAAATAGTCATTTAAAGTAATACTGAAATACAAACTGTCCAACAGGAAACAAAAATAAATATATTCACCTGCTACTTTAAAAGAAACAGCTGTACCCCTGCTCATGCATGCAATTATCCAGTGATCAAGAACAGGAATCTGAACCTACAGCGTGAGCGAGGTCAACCCAAAAAAAAAAAATGTACAGCTGAAGACTGGACAAACATGTTTTTTTTTTCCTGTCTTTAAATGGCCACTGTAAGTGAGACTGTGCTCACTGAGTGTATATGGGAATAAATATAGAAAACTGATTTAAAAACTGTTTTTAATATAACTGTGATAATGATAATATACATTACTGTGCAAAAGTCTTGAGCCACCCCATGATTTCGTCATATTCAATTAAATGAGATGATGCAGATTTCAGAAACCAGGACAAAAAGTCTCTATTTTATATTCAAGAGGTTCCAAAGTGCTTAAAGATACTATTGAAAAATTAGTTGTTTATGTAACAACCTCAGCAGCAGCCACATTTCCCCTTTACTCTGTTAAAACCGCTCAGCATTCAGCATCATCAGTATACTAATCATCTGCACCTATTTCTCACTGGTTTAAGTTGGATGTTTTTATGCCTATATGATCAGTCACTGTGTGGCATTACAGAAGCTGATGACTGATAATGAGAGCCAAAATCTTGTCGAAAATGAGAGCTTAAAAATCTACATGAAAAGCAATTAAGTATGAAAAGAAATGAAGAAATGAGGAGAGGCTCAAGGCTTTGTGCAGTACTGTATAACTCATTTATTTTTATTTAAGATTGAAAAAAAGCAATTATTATTCATTATTATTGATTATTAAGCCTATATCTAAACACATTTTTAAAAAGGTATTAAGCATAAATTTTAAGCAATTTTTCAAAACATATTTGTTTAAAATTAATCAAATCTTCTAATAGAATGAGAAAATGTCCATTCAAAAAATAGTCAAATTTGTCTCAAAATAGTCTTAATAATGTTATATTTGTTTTGTTAAAATTTTATTTACAGAAACTGTAGATTATTTGGCTAGATTCGTGATATTTTCACTTGCTGTAAAGCTTTAACTATGTTTTTGGGTTGGTTTATTTATTTATTTATTTTTTGGGTAATATCAAAGAAAAGTTTCTTGAAGACATGAAGGGAAATTTCATGGATTTTGTCATGGGCCAAATAAAAACTCAAACAAATGTAAGAAGGGACTAGATTGAAAGGAGAACCTTCTCCAAAGAAAAACAAATAGTTGACAACATTCGGTAAAAATAATTAAATGAATGCATAAATGAATGAATGAATGAATGAATGAATGAATAATAATAATAATAATAATAATAATAATAATATAGGTATCATATCATATAGATTCTTCTTGTGAAACATTACACTGGGGGATTTGTATTTCTTCCATTCGAACATATAGATAGGGTTGACAGTTGCATGAACTTTCCCCCCAAATTCTTAATGTACTTTTAATAGTGAATCATGATTAATTTTAAATTACTGATTCATAATTTAGTATCAGTACTTACAGGCCCATATCCCAGCAGAAAATGCTGAAAACGATCAATCCTATCCTAATTGTGTAACACATGTAGTCTGAAAAAGACAGAATTTCTTACAGCTTAAATTATAAGTATAGTATATGTGTAGCTTAACAGCAGCCACTTAAGTAACCAGAGCAACTAATTAGCTATTTGGCAATATTATACTGGATTTACAGTTGCACGTTTTGCATAGCCTTTTTCTTGCACGCTGATATTTGTTACTTGTTTATGTGCTCATTCTCTAGCGTATTAGAGTATTTGAGCTGTAGAAACAGAAATAGAAATGACCTGTGTTTATTGTCATTATCTCATCTATAACCTTTTAAAAGCATGTTCAGAATGCCTGTTCAAGCTTACATACGTACCTACAAAGGCCATGAAAAAAAAAAAAACAGCTGGACTATTTGGTTGTCATAATGTTGTGCTAACGTTAATTGGCAATGTTACGGACATTGGAACAATGTGGTTTTAGGTGTTTTTTTTTATTTTTATAATATCTCTGATGAAATGATGCCAGCACAACTTCAACTACATGATGATGAGATAAGGTGAACAAATATCCCTTATAAAAATGACTTCAAAACAATAATGATACCAACCCACTGGCCTGAGCACTGAGAGC
>JAAGKR010003316.1:1699-46330 GCA_011419295.1 Clarias macrocephalus | reverse complement strand
TCATCTATAACCTTTTAAAAGCATGTTCAGAATGCCTGTTCAAGCTTACATACGTACCTACAAAGTGTCATGCACACTCGCACCGCGACCGGCACGAGGACCCGGAAGTAAGACGGTCGCGCTTTCAGAAAGCATAAAAGGAAACAAGATATCGCTTCACCAAAGGTTCCGTGAGTACTCACCTATTCAGGTTGCTTCCTTGATTGAGTGTGTGTTGCTAGAACGCGGGTTTATTTGTGTAGATCCTTGCTCTTGCTGTAAGAGAGTTCTAAGAGTAAACGCGTGGTTATCCTGCCTACTCGCGCTGCTTCCGCGTTTGGGTTTACCGTCCACGCAACACGGGCTAACTGCTAAGGCTGCTGTGTTCGTCCCTCGGTTGCTCGTGACACAAAGGCCATGAAAAAAAAAAAAAACAGCTGGACTATTTGGTTGTCATAATGTTGTGCTAACGTTAATTGGCAATGTTACGGACATTGGAACAATGTGGTTTTAGGTGTTTTTTATTTTATTTTTATAATATCTCTGATGAAATGATGCCAGCACAACTTCAACTACATGATGATGAGATAAGGTGAACAAATATCCCTTATAAAAATGACTTCAAAACAATAATGATACCAACCCACTGGCCTGAGCACTGAGAGCTCTGCATGTTTATCGTTGGATCACGGATCTGGAAAAAGGGTAGTAAATGTAAGCACATTATAAGGAAGGACCACAAAAATACCAGACAACAGCAATTTAACAAAATATAAAAAATTTTAAACAGCCAAAAGTGTAATAAAAATCCAGATTAGGTCTGAGATCCGTTCTGTGAAACTGGACATGATACAGTTTGGATACTATGCAGACACCATATTAGAATGCAGTCATTTGGAAGATAAAATGCACATCACTCTAATATTTATGAAAGAAAATGAAACATATAGTTAAATTAGTGATAGGTTAGTTGTTAGAAATGTATCGCTTCGCGGTCTGTGTGCATGGAGTTTGCATGTTCTGGTGCTTGCTGGGTTTCCTACGGGTACTCCAGTTTCCTCCCACAGTCAAGACATTCAGGTTAGGCTAATTATTCCCAATCTGTCCTTAGTGTGTGAATGATAATCGGCATCCCAACTCCTGGTCAGTAACTGAAATTCCAGGGTGGGTATTCAAGTATTCGCCACCCAATGTGCCAGATGCCACATGGACAGATCAAAAAATAAATAAAAATTGGTAAAACATGCGACACATGTTCAATGTAAGGCGAAGCTGTTATGTTTGTCCCAATGTTTCATCAGAATTGTAAACCCTATTAGAAACTTAAGGGACTGTGGTCGGACTATTGTGAATGGATGCTCATTGGCATAAATGCTCCAAATAAAGGTAAAAAATCTTGTGATTTTGGTCTTGCATTAGCAACCTTGTGTTCGGATCATTCATTCAACGTCTGTCTATCATAGTCATTCTAACTTAAGGTTAAAGTTGCTGTTCAGTTATGTCTTCTATGAATGAACAAATAGTACAAACAAAAACTACAGTGTATCTTTAAAAAATATCTGTTGTCCAAAATGCCTGTGTATGGCTTAGATACATACCCAAAAAAAAAAGAAGAAGGGGGGAAGTCATTAAAGTCACATTGTAAAACAGAAAACTGTCAAATGTGTCAGATATGTACTCCTATAAAAACTAGCAAAAATATGAGACTAGTACAATGCCGTTCAGTTCCATAAGTAATATAAAATCGGCTGCTGTGATGGAGTGGCTCAGTGTTAAATATCAACTAATGAATCCGTTAAAAGAAAACACAAGGCCACTTGATATCATTACATTTTCCTGTGCAGTTCAGGAACCATTTGGAGCAATGGGGTCCCAGCATCAATGTTCAACTCTTAAAATGTGAATTCTTATTGGTGCCAAGGAGATGTGGTGTGGGGTGATAATCTCAAAAGTGTTATGTCAGCGGGTTAGGAGCAGCTCTGCTGGATTTCTTGTGGTTAACCATTTGGTGCTACCATTCTCCTTCACTTCTTCATAATTCCCTGAGCTAAGTTTATTTTCCCCCAATCAGTGAAAAAGTGCATAGAGCATATCTCTTGGTTTAACACTTTCATACTCTCAACATTAATGTATAAACATGAAGAAGTATTAGAGGAATAGGATATAGGAAAATAACCACAAGTGCTGCACTTCACATTACGTTGATTATTTTACAAAAGTGCACCACATGTTTTTTTTATTTTTATTTTTTTTTTTTTTATTCAGTAAAATACATATATGAAATCCTGAACTGCTGTATCCTTACATCACTTCGGGAGTTCTTTGGTATGTCAAAACAAGGGAAACAATTAGATGAGCTTATCATTTTTTATTCAGTATATATTTAAATTTAGAACTTGGTTCAATAAAAGACAATGTGCCAGCATGTCATTAACTTTCTGCAAAGCTTCATTTTTAGTTTAGAACCTGAAGACAGGCCAGCAGTTGCTCTCCATAAGTGAACCATTGTTTAGTTTAAAAGGATCTGGTTCTGGTAATACACCCGTCATTTAGGAGCAGGTTTGTTCTGGTCAAATGCTTATGAAATAGGTTTATCAATCCAAAAAAAAAATAATAATAAAAAATAAAAGATTTATACAAAAAAATCTTTAGCTAGTGGCCTTATAATTTCTTAAAAACAAAATCAAATGTCACCAGTTATTTTTGACTGAGTAATCTGATTGAATGAGAGCTATTAACTGTATGTATCACTCCATTTCACCGGCGTTCTAATAACCGTTAATTACACTAACTGTCGGTCATCGTCAGGGGTAAAAGTAGGTTCGGACGGTCTGCAGTACTGGAAAGAGGGCAGAGCAGCTGCCTGCCAAAACCAACATTCAAAACCAGCATTTTCAGCAAGAACACAGATCTGATAATATTTTGTCATCCTAAACAACACTTTCTTTGCTTAATGATTGCTCCTAATTCGTCCCCAAGTGCCTCTGAATCATCCTTGTTGTTCTCTTTATAGCTAACATGAGCCACAGCGCTAACTAGCTTCTAAAACAATG
Source organism: Clarias macrocephalus (assembly GCA_011419295.1). NCBI lineage: Eukaryota > Metazoa > Chordata > Actinopteri > Siluriformes > Clariidae > Clarias > Clarias macrocephalus. The sequence goes on along the minus strand of JAAGKR010003316.1, from coordinate 43,298 downwards.
CTGAATCCCAAATCACTCTCTAGCCTTTTCAAGCGCACTACTTGGTGGAACAAATACAAGTGGATTGTACTTAATTAATGCGCTAGCTGTCTATTTAATGTTATTTGGTGTTGAACCTTGAAATTTAGACTAAAAGTACATTGAAAGACTACAAAGGCAAAAGCGAATGCACATAATGCGTGGTGTGGAGTTTCTTATGTCATCTGCATGCTGTTTTAAGTTCTACCTCCCATGAAGAATCACAAAACAGCACTGATGTCTCAGCTGCCTGACAAAGCCCTAAGGTCAAATGCCAGGAGACTATAGACAAACCGAGACTACTACAGCTATTATTTTCAACCAACTCTAAACAACGTTTATGATTAGCATGACTTTTTAAACAGCTCAGCGACCTTTCGCCGAACGAAAGGAAGTTTCTTAGTGCCGCGGGTTATTTCGAAGAATACGAGGACTTTCCTTTTAGCAATGGTGATGTGATTATATAACGGAAGGACTGATGAAAGTTGTCAGTAGCTGAAAAGGACTGCAGGTGTCAATAATATAAGCAGTAAACTGTAAGTACATACAATATGAGAACACAAATGTCTCATGCATTGGTGTTGGATGCATTGATCCACTTTTTCCATATTTATATAAGATCAATAGCTGAACTTGTTGTGCTGGCTGATGCAAAATAACCGGGTTGGGATTACCAGGGACCAGCCGATTCGATATTATCTCGATACCTAGGTGGCGATTCGATCTGTATTGCGATTCTGTAAGTATCACAATTTTATAAATATCTAGATTCTTTTTCGATTTTGTTCCAGTTTTAAACAAACAGTGCATGCCAGTGCATGAATAGTTTCGAGCGCACCACCTGTAGCATTTTAGAGGAACTGCAACATTTTACCACCTCAAATGCAAAATTAATTAATACATAATTTTACAGAATTTGAAGTCAGTCTGGCGATACATGAATTACCACAACAAATCACAGAATCGATATTTTCCCCCATCTCTCCAAAATAATCACCGTTGTGTAAAATCCTGCACTCACGCACAGATGCATAAGACTGGCACCTGTACAACCTGGCGGTCAACTGGATTTGACTTCCTTTGGTCAAGGTGCACCTACAGTATAAGATCCAACAAAAACAACTGACAGCCAACAACTTCATACACCACAGATCTCCGAGCTCACGTTAATGTTCTTCTGACTACCACAGACTGGAAAACACGCTGTAAAACTGCATGAGGTTCCAAATGTGTGAATGGTGACTGGGTACGTCGGAGGGAACTTACCACAAAAAAAAAATATATCGAGAAAAGTTATACTGTTGTTTCAGGGACCTCCGCTTCTGCAAACCAGTGGAATGTAGCCATGTGTTCTAAACAGGGCTTACACATTGTAAGATTTAATGAGAGCCACATGAATTTGAGATTAATGAGAGGTGAATTCAATCTTTCAGTAATCCAGTCAGAGGCCAGGCAACCCCGTTTGCCATGTCTGCAACATCTCATCATGCTGTAGGCTGTTTTAAAAAGTGAGTCAGCCTTTATTGCTTAAGAGCTCTGTGCCCTGTATGAAAGAAACCAAGGCATCTCTGCACAGTCACACACAAGTCTTTTTGGCGAAGATCCTATGAACCATAAGCATTTAGTCATTTGCTAGATGATTTAACCAAAAGTGACTTAACAAAAAAGGCAGATTTGAAGCCATGCATGTAGCTGTGTGATCGAGGGTTTAAAAATTAATATTCAAAATAATATACAGTATATATAATAAACTAATAAACTATATAAAATAATAAACTAATCAAATAAATAAACTTGATTAGTTTATAATAAACTAATAACAAAATAATAATCATAGCCTATAGATATAAGATAGCTATAATACTGAATACTGAACCGGCAGATCTGAAAGGCCAGATTCTTGTCGCAGTTGTAAGCACAATTAACGTGAACGCCTGTTGGTGCGTTTATTTAAGGGTCCTGATACCTGAGCACTTCATGTGATTATCAGATAGCACCGGTAAGGTATCAGGGCCAAAACAAGACAAAGGCAAAGATAAAGCGACAACAAGCAAAAGATCAAAGATCAAGACAACGATGAAGGCCAATGCCCCAGCTGAGGACTTTTAAAACAACTGGTGTGATTAAGCGACAGACAGAGCCATGCCATCAGTCTAGCATGTGTTCTCAGTCAGAAGTTAAACTGTAAAAAACACATAAAATCACACGTAAGCCTTACTAAGGGTCAACTAGTCCAGAGAGGGCGAGAAAGTTTATTTTTAGTTTCCCAGGCCCTGTTCGGTCTCAAGGATATGGCGGAGCTCTGTTTATGTTTTGTTTTCAGTCTTCTTTTTCCCAATTAATAATCCCACGATATCTCCAAATGGGAAGGTCTTCCTGTCTATGTCATAAGCACTCTCACAGACTCCTATTTTGTTGAAGACCTCAGAAGCCCTGCACAAGGGCGCTTATAAGTAATACTACATCCCGTGATGCAGCTCTCTAACCCGCGCCATGTAACAAATATGAGCCTTTCAAAGGGGCCAAATTGTGATGCAGAGCTTTGTAGCAACCAAAGCTGTTCCAACTGGTGAACAGAATATAATCACCCAAGGCGTGAGGAGCAAAAGGCTAGTCAATATGTGCCAATCCTACACAAGAGCACCTGTAGTGTAAATTGCTGAAAAAATTTATTATATGATAGAATGGTGTCAAAACACACAGTGCATCACAGCATTTGTCATTGTGCCCATCATACAGTACAATGACCATGACGCAATGGAAGGTAGAGGGTAGCCTGGTCCAATAAATAATGTTTTCGTTACATTATTAGGACATCCAAGTGTATTTGCATCACTTACCTGAAAAAGGGATGCCACCAGAAGGCACTATGGAATGAAGGCAAGCTGGTGGATGCAGTGTGAAGCTCTGTGTGAAACCACCTACCACTGTACCACCTACTGTACCCAAACATTGTTGCAGACCAAGTATACTCCTTCATGGCAACTATATTACCTAATGGCAGTAGTCTCTTTAAACAGAATAATACGTCGTGCCACACTGTAAACATGGTTCAGGAATGGGAAAAGGAACATGACAGAGATCTTAATCCGATTGAGAATCTGTGGGATGTGTTGGACAAACTGGTCATAATCCATGGAGGCTCCATCTCGCAACATACAGGACATAAAGGGACTGGTGCTAATTGCTTGTTGCCAGATACGACAGCATACCTTCTGGATTTTTTTGTGAAGTCAGTGTCTGGATGTTTCAGAGCTATTTGGGTGGCAAAAGTGGGAATTAAACAGTATTAGGCAGATGGTTTTAATGTTATGGCTAATCGGTGTATATGCTAAGTAAAAAGTTAAGCTTGGTCATACGAGAATAATGTACAGTTTTATTTCCGCATATAATAAATATATTGCTATATATGTGCTCTTAAGAAGTTTTTGGAACATTTTCCCACCCCCCATAATTGATAGATGGGGAAGCCTCATATGAAGAGAATGACAATACTGAGCATGTTCTTGTAACAAAGCTAAGCAAGCTGAAGCACTTGTAGGACGTTTGAACGTACTGTATATGATTTGTTCCTATTTTGAGAAGGACATTTTCAAGTTAAATCACAACTGCTTAATAGGGATCAAATTTAAAATTTTAATTTTCCCCTATAACTTGTGTTGATTTGAATATACAGTATAAGTGTCATTATTACAGATTCAACAATCTGGCGATTTGGACTGATTATTTAATTATTACAGTATAGGTACTCCAGGTTCTGAGTCAAGTTTGCCAAACATCAGTTGGAGACTACTAAATGGATTCATTCTGTATCTGATTTATACTGTATCTGAAGGCCACTGTATCAGTAATATGATTAAATCTTAAATTGTTGTCTTAATAATTGAGATCATTTTGCATCATCTAGAAACCTGAGGTTATTCTGGCTTATTAATTTTAAAATTATTGTTATTTCTTCTAAAACGTTTGAATCTTTCATTTACAATGACACTGTGGTAATGACAGCTGTCTTAGAACACTGTTTCTTCAGCTAACTGGAAACGTCTTCTTGTTTGTAAAGCTTTTATCTTTGTAATTTAAATTCAAATTCAAATTCGAATTTTATATGTCACATACACAACCATGCAATAAAAGAACAACTGCACTAAGAAAATGTTGGGATGAATGTACAATCTTCAAATGTACAGATTTACATGGTGAAATTCAAATATAATTAAAATAGGAATTATTAGGGTGCCAATAATTCTGGAATTGACCAGATGAATCATGTGTTAGTGAAGACTTGATTGTGAAAGTCTATTTTAAATACAACATTTGAGTGCTTCGCTATATTGATGTTACTTCTCTCTCTCTCTCTCTCTCTTACACACACACACACACACACACACACACACACAGCCATGCCCAGCTGCTCTGTCCTCTGTCAAGTGCTATTTTAATACCAGCTTTAAACTAGTCAAGCAAACCTTGTGGCATCTACTCTGCACAAGGTTAGCAACACCCTGTTGCCAAAGCAAATGGGCCCCCTAGAGAGACTGGCTACTGGGCTCGTCGTTGGGGTCGAGACATTATGAGCTGCTTTTGGCCTGCTGCTCCGGACACTGATTATTTACTGGCTCAGGATAGAACGATGAAAGGCATTCATCTATTCATGTGCTGATAAACACGCGAGTGACTTCCCTACTGACGTCTGACTTCATAATTCAATATAAATATAATGCAAATATAAATAATAATATAAATGTGACCTAGTACAGTTCTCTTGTAAACAATGATTTTTTTCTTACATCACTGCCCTCATAATACACCACATGTCAAATGTTAAAAAATTACAACTATAGAACCCAACTTGACAGTCTATAAAAAATCTGGATAAATTCAAACCCTGTCTTTTTATCTGCAATAAAATAAAGAGCATGTTTTCAGTCATCAAAAACATGTTCCATCATACCATTAACAAATCTTATTGCAAACTGCACTCAATATACTGTATAGACAGGAAAGAATAGACACATATTAACAGCACACCTGGGTCCTATAGTCATATTTTTCTATAAATAGATCTATTTATGAACGGTGGTTCTCAGGCTGACTTTGAACTGGTCCTCTTGTGTTCACGCAAATCTTAGCCTTCCTTGAGCTTGCAAAAAAACATGTATCCTTCCTGGGAGCAGGAGATAAAATCAGAGGCTGATCAGATGAGAGAAAATGACCTAATAGCATCTAATACCTGTTTATCCCAATCCAGACACCTATCCATCCATCAAGTATCCATTTCTCCATCCAGGAAATACTTTCTCTGTGAATGGTAGAACGATGGATTCAAGCAGTGAGGTTTTCGACATCGTTTCGCCTACATTGCGAATGGAAGATGAACAATCAACTGCCACGACATATGTTACGAATGTGCCGGGCGAGCACGTCGACACCTTTTTAAAGGATTTGTTAAAGTGACACTGTGTTCACGTGTCTGTATTTCTTTCTTCTTCTTTTTTTTCACAGCTGTATTTTTAAGCAGCTTATTTTTCCACTACCCCTTACACCATTGTGGGCCACTATTTTTACACTCAGAACGGTGCAGTTTGCCTTCGTCTAGTGTGAGATGCGACAGAAAAATGTAATTGTGCCTTTCTGCGTGAGTGATAAGAAAAGAAGTTTCAGGGTTGACCTAGGGAGTGTGAGCGTGTGTTCTTGCAAGAACAGAGAGGGCTTTGAGAATTATCTGCCTGGGAAACGAAAGAGAGTCAACACAAAAGAATGCTTCACCATACTGAATAGTGCACCTGTAAAAAAAAAAAAAAACAAGAGAGACGGGGCTCTTCGGCTCTAACTGTAACAGTTTGCTTTAAATAAAACCTTTGTTCTTAGTCAGAGAGCGCTCTGATGAACGATCAGTTTACTAAATAGCATTTCCACCACCCAGACTACAACTGCTATATAATTTTATACATGAGAAGAACATTAGGCATTCTGATGTACAATGGTGGATAAAATACACATATCATGTACATCACCCTATTACTGTTACTCAAGTAAACGTAGGAATCCTCCTACGTTTTCACTTGAGCAAAAGTACAAAAGTACTCACCTTTAAAATGGCTTAATTATTAAAATACTGAGCTTGTATTAGCTTACAGTAGCCTTTGTCATAGTAATTCTCTCACTCTCCCTCCCTCTGTGTTTCCCGACAGTGAACGTTTCTTTGCTTTCTCCAACCAGCTCTGCTTCTGATTTCAAACACCTGCAACACTATCAAATCCCATAGTTAGGCATAATAGTCATTAGGTCGCGATATTCCTGCTTCAAATACAATGCACACCACTTATGTGTAATGAAACGCAACACCATAATGTAAAAATGTAGTGAAAAAAAAGTGAAAAAAGTACAGATATTTGCTGTGGATTATAGTGAAGTAAAAGTAAAAAGTATCCCATCAATTCCTTGTGTGTTGGAGATAATTAATCAGTATGGCCAGTCTAGTGGATACAAAATAAACTTAGGGAAATCCCAAGCCATGTTTTTAAATGCCCCACAGAATGTTAAATTACAGTGTCCCTTATATATCACTGAGTCTGGGTTTCTTTATTTGGGCATACACATAACCCCTGATTTAAAGGATTTGTTCTCCAAAACTTATTCACCCTTAATGACAAGACTCAAGCAGGATATGAACAAGTGGACCTCTTTGCCAATTTTTTTATTTTTTTTTTTTATGTGAAGAATTAACACAATTAAAATGAATGTGCTCCCCCGTTTATTTTATTTATTTCAGTGCATACCCTGTTATTTGAATCCTAACTTTTTTAAGGGTCTGAATACAGCCATCATTAAGTTTATATGGAATAATAAAAAACCCAGGATTAGATTCACTTCTCTTCTCAAGCCAAAGGAGTGTGGAGGCGAATCTTTTTACAGCTTTACTCCTGGGCTGCTCAGATCAAACAAATGCTTAGATGGCTTTCGAATGATACAGGCTCCTTGTGGGTCACTATGGGATCCTTTGCGTGTGCCCCGAGAACACTAACATCTCTTCCATTTATTCATAATTTTAAGGAGATCCGGCCAGTACTTGAAAATTTTTTGTTCTTAAATTCTCTTTTGGCTTGGGAAGATGTCAGAAAATATCTCCACCTCTCCAGGAATTTAACCATGCAATCCCCAATCATTTTGAACCCTGACTTTCCTGCTTCGTTAGCTAATACTGGCCTTCAGACCTGGGTAGAGAAAGGTATTTTTAATTTAGCCAGTTTATTTACAGATAATGTTGTAGAATCTTTCAAGAAACTTTCAAGATTATCAACTTCCCAGAACAGATTTTTTCAAATTTCTTCAGCTACATCATTTCATTCAATCTGAAACGAGCCGAGGCAAAATCCGCTTTGGAATGTCTGATATTGAAAATCGTCTCCGTCTTCCAGGAGCATTGAAGGGTCAGATTTCCTAACTGTATGGCTCCCTTTTATCAGAAACCTCTTCACCTTTGAATCCTCTAAGAAAGGTTTGGGGAAAGGATATGGGCCGGTCATTCACTGATGATGAATGACTCTATATGTGAGGAGGTCTATATGTGAGCAAAACTTTCAATTCATATACAGAACATATCTCACCCCTGTACGCCTACACAAAATGTATCCAAATGTATCTCAGCTGGGTTTTAAATGTAATTCAGAAATGGGAACATTGATGCATCTATTCTGGGAATGTAAGAAATTTTAAACTTTTTGGTATGACGTGCATGATCTGGTTCAGAAAATACTGGCTAGAAAATTCACTATTTCTTCAACTATATACCTGCTAAATTGTAAATCTTATGGTCATCATCTCGTGTACCAATTTTAAAGACGTGTTTGGCACAAGTGGCTAATCTTCTTCCATTGGAAAAACTTACATATGACTTACAGAAAAAATCTGATCTATTCTGGCGGATATGGGACGCTTTGTGGGATCTACTTGAACAATCATGACTCGTACTTTCTTTTATGTTTTCTTTTACTGGACTGTTTTGCCCTTTGGTTTTTCCATGTTCACTGTTTCTTATATTAACAGATTATCATTTGTTTAAATGTTTGCTGTGGGTGTTGATTGGATATTGATCGGGCTCTGTTTTTTCGTTGTTGTTAAATATCAATAGAAATATAATAAAAGTAATACAAAAGTAAAGCGATTACAAAGTAAATGTACTTAGTCCCCTACCACCTCTGCTGATGAAGGCGGCCTCTACTCCTAAATCTCCAGTTTTGTTAACTGCTATTAATTTGATGAAAGCTCTGCATGAATTACTAGTAAATAATGGCACTAAAAACAATTGCATGATTTCTGGACTCATATGTTTATTAGTTCCCAAAATCCATCTTTCACAACTATGTAATATACTAGAGAGCATCTGTGATTATATTGTGTCTTTGACATTTTCTCATTCGACGTGCTTCATATTAATTATTTATATAAAAATTCAAAAAGCATCAAATTAAAATGAATGCGGCTGTTTTAGAATGGGCATGTTCAGTAGACTTCAGGCAAAACTCCATATAAATTACTGACCATGCATACATTACCTGTAATAAATTGCAATTAGATGATTTCCCAGGTTCGTACTTTAATTTTGATTTCTATACAACTAATTGTTATATCGATTGATTATATTTGTTTGTTAAGTCGAAAACCCAAAGTATACAAGTCAAAAATGATATAATTTCACCTGTACATTAGCGCTTAATGGAATGCAGAATTTTTGTTTTAAATAAACGTGTTTCTTTGACTTTTCAAACCTGTACAAAATCCATATCACTGAAGTCCTCAATGACGTCCTGCCTGTTCCATTAATCTGAATTTTACTCCTTTCACAACGCCCTGTGCTGAACAGTACAAATTTGAATACGCACACCATTAAACCCCTAATTACTGCACTCCAATAAAGCTTGTGCCCAATATTTAACTTTACTCTCCAATACTTTTCAATGTTTCGCTTTTTCAGGTTATTGGCTTCTGACCCAACACATGTAAAGTGAATAAAAAAGGTCATTTCGGTCCTCTAAAAATAAAGAATCTTAACCTAGTGAGCACAGATTTCCGAGGACGTGAGAAGAAACACAATGCCTATTGTGTGAAATAACATTTAGTGATAGTGTGTTGTATATTTTCTAGGGTGAATCCCGTAACAGCTTGCATATTGGCAGATGCGATCAGAAGCAAGGCCAGTGGAAACCCCAAGGCGGCTCACTTATTTTCTTTTGATTAGATCTGATTATTTTGGCTCCTTCATCCTAAGCTCCACTCCAACACAAACAGCATTGTGACGGCGCCTTTTTCAGATTAGGTCAAAAAAGTCAGAGGAAGGCTCAGACATTTTTAGACAACGGTGAATGGGATTTTTTTTTTCTTATTTTAGATTGAACTTTGGTTAATAGTCATGTTATTGGTATCAAAATTTAACTCAATCATTCAATCATTGCCAGTGCTTTGTCTTTTCTCTCTCTCTCTCTCTCTCTCTCTCTGACAAATCTAACCGGAATGAAGGATGATGAGCCATCATCTCTAGACCACGGCCTATCACGTAACCTTTCCCCAATGGAGCCTGAATTAACGGGAAAGGTTGGTCATTTTGCTTTTCACCTTTAGCCCCTGAGGTTCTACTGGCTTCCGTCCATCTGTGCCATTCTTTCCTCCTGCTTTCCGCCCCTCGCAGTGTGTAGAGACACTTCCCGTGGCCCTTCACTTCTGAAGAGGGCACTGATACAGCACGAGTGCTGGCTGAGGAGGCTATTTCGAGAGCTGTAAATATGGCAGCTTCCTCTCTGATAGTGGAACTAATAACTGGAAGGATCCTTTTACATTATTAACAACCAGCTCAGTAGGCAGGCATATGCTCCTCGCTCAGTGTCCGTTTCAGCTGGACACGTGTCAGATGTAGTTTGTATTAAGATTGATGAGAGCTGAATTTAGTCCAAGTCATTATTCACAATCCTGCATGCTTTATAACAGTCCTATGTAGTTAAGTTTGCTGTAAAACACACCATGTGTCCTCCATTTTTAGAACCACAAAAAAAAACAGAGTCCCTTTTGAACATGAAATCTTTTTGTACTGAAAGGAAGTTTAGTTTGAGATAAGAGAAGAGTGCATGGCTTGTGTACTAGCACACTTCCTTTCTGAACTTCTCTAAGGCAAAGTCACGTTCATTAACTTCCTGGTGATCCAAGACATCACCATGTGCCGCTGTGTACATCTGCATCACTTTCCCCTGATCATAACACTGTGAATTGGCTTTAATACACACCATGTGAACTGCTTGTAACTGGTGTATTGAGATGCAGATTCAACATATCACAAAGTAATTACTTGATCTTCTTGGGTAACATTCAAGGACTGTTGCAGATGTGAGTCATGTCTAGCTTGTCTAACAGGTCTGTTTGGAAAGCAAAGCCGAATCCTGGCCGCTCCCATATGAAAGCAAACAGAGCCGTACTCATCAAGAATGCAGGTCCCTTTAAATATTTAAGCGTTGTCAGCAAAGTGGATTTGTTAACCGAACAAAGAATTTGAGCGTACATGACCATATAATGTGTGATATCCACCGTGGTTTAATACAGTGCTTTATTTCATTGTGATATTAGATAATCATACATAAGTATTTATCAGTCATTTAAGCACATTTCTACATTTTTATTGCCTGTTATTATAAACTTTCTTGGGACTGAGATGAAAGGGGGCTTTGCTTACTCTGTGTACCCATAAAATGTAGAAAAGTACAAAATGTGATCCCTTGAAATATTATGGCATAAGCAATAAAAATTCAACCCAATAAATTTCCCCACTGTGAGACGAATAAAGGTATATCTTATCTTATCTTATCTTAGGGAATCTGTTAGTCATGGTGACTAGACAGGTTTTCAGTGTTTAAGCGTTTTAGAAATCAATTGATTTATAATGTATTAACTGATTATATTGCATAATATTTCTCCGTAGCTAACGTATCTATTAACTTGTTCACCAACAGAGGGCGCACCTGTAACTAGCAGTCAAATTTTTTATTGTGGACAGAGAAACAAGCAGTATTTTCAAGAGCCTTTTAATTAAGGATTTATTGAATGTAGTATTTAATTGTTTGTTTATTTGTTTTTTTGTTTAAAGTATTTAGTTTTCATTCATTTGTCTCACAGAACAAATTTGTTGGGATTGTGCTGCTAGAACTATTTATATAAACGTAAAATGCGAAGAAAAAAAATTGTTTTGTTATCATTAATCCCTAAATAAACTTCAGCACCACCAAGCTGCCACTTTTGGGCTCTTGAGCAATGCCATTTACCCACACCTGCTCATATGTATAATAAGATAAAATAAATATGCTGGATAAGATCGTCTGCCAAATGCCATATTTGTAAATGTTTGGGAAAAAAATGAATAACTTTTAGTTATCTTCTTAATGAGAGCATTTGTCCAATTATTTGGAGTTAGCCTTGATAAATACGCTTGAATACAAAATGGCACATTTAATAGTTAAACATGGCAGTTAAAATTGCAGTTGCAATATCTGTCAAAAAAAATTTTTTTTAATTATTATTATGCAGCCTTAAGCCCTGCATCTAACACCTTCTGGAGGCTAGGAAATATCTCATACTGTCATACTGCCTAACACTTAAGATCCTAGTCACCATAATACACAGGATATCCAAGCTATGGCATTGTGCAAACATTGTGCAAACACCAATGGTGGTTTACCACATATTTTATCATTCTAACCATATTAGTAAAAACTATTACGGAATGATGGTTTTGTGCTTTGTTAAAGAATCACAGATGCCATCTGCTGGATAATAGTGACAAGGCAAGTCAAACAACTACATTAATACTGCTTAGTCCAAAGTGCCGAATGTGCTGGGGACATACAAAAACAAGCATTAATACAAAAATGCGTGCACTTACATGACCCCTACATGAGAAAATAATGAAAAGCATAGTAGTGATATACTTACAAAAGGCCAATGTCCCTATTACATTTAGTCGTGGTCGATGAAGTCAATAAAAAAGAGGCGAGTGGCATTTCAGGGGTCAGATATTACGCTGGTATGTCATCACAGTTTCTATTTTACTGTTCCCACAAACTGAAAGGTCCTGGGAACGGACAGCTCCAGCAATTCAGAAGCCAGTGGTTTAGTACCCTGGGAGTAATACTTCCTGTCCCACTCCAAAAATTTCTGGTACAACATTCTCAGTCTGAACAAACATTCCCATGATTTTCTTCAGACTTGAAGAAAATAAGAGATTTTTAAAAAACACTGTGAAAATATACGACTATACACCAATCAGCCATAACATTAAAACAACCTGCCTAATATTGTGTAAGTCCCCGATGTGCTGCCAAAACAGCTCTGATCCACAGATACAGGGATTTCACAAGACCTCTAAAGACTGTCTAAAGCTTTGTATCTTTAACCATGATATTAACAACAGATCCCTTGAAATCCTGTAAGTTGCGAGGTGGGGCCTCCATGGATTGGAATTATTTGTCCAGCACATCCCACAAGTGCTTGATCAGTTGAGGTCTGGAGAACTTGGAGGCTAAAGCAACACCATTAACTCTGTGTCATATTCATCAGTTGATTCCTGAATAATTTTTCAGGGACAATTATCCCGCTGAAAAAAGCCACCGGCATAAAAAATACATGTAGATGATCTGCAATACTGTTTAGGTAGGTTGAATGTGTCAAAGTAACATCTACATAAAAGCAAGGACCCAGGTTTAACAGCTGAACATTGGCCAGTGCATCACCTTGTATCCACCAGATTGCTTACTTCCTAAAGTGCATTCTGGTGTCATCTCCTTCCCAGGTAGTTAACACTCAAGCACTACGCCTTTCACATAGAAAAAGACTATTTCCCAGACCAGGCCACACCTTTCCATTGCTCGATGCCCATTTGAGGTGCTTTTGGTGATGGATAAGGGTCAACAAGGTGACTCTGACTGGTCTGTTTCTAAACAGCCCCATACCCTTTTTTTTTTTTTTTAGTTCAGACCAGCTTGACTAGATGGACTTTCATTCCCGACACACAACAGTGAGTCTCAGGTATCTATGACCTTCTCGCCAATTTATCGCTTGTCTTTCCTTTGAACACTTTTGGTAGGTACTAACCACTGCATACAGGGAACACCCCAAAAAACTTAGTCATGATAGTTTGCCCTAGTCAAAGTTATTCACATTTGCCCATTTTTCCTACTTCCAATAAAGAAACTTTGATAACTAATTGTTTAGGCTGATCAGTCCATACGTTACTAAGGTTTAGGGAACTTATGTAGTAATGTAACTTATAAAGTTATAATGTCAGCGTTTAACATGCTAGTTAGGAATAAACAATAATAACCTAGAATTTAAGTATAGTAAATGAGGTCTCACTCCATTTTCATTATTCCAATAACTAATCCCTTGCGTTGCTATTACTATATACCATAACTTACTTTTCAACTCCCCATTATAATTGGGCTTTTAATCCATGTACTGTAAATTACACAGAGGCATGAACTACACAATGATTACAATGCAAGAACTTAATGCAAACATAAATATCTCTAGAATGTCAAGCACAACACAGTATAATAAATACACAGCCGCGGAGAGTCATAGGGATACCCAGACGACATATAAATCATGTAAACAATACTGCTACAGTTTCATAACTCACTTTCCAGTCTGCAAGCATAGGGTCTTGCGTGCAGTGCTGTGTGCATTTAGAAAGTCTAACATGTGTCCTTGCTATTTTTGTAGATGACCAAGTTCACAAAGCTAACCGGTTGCAATATCAGGGCCAGATTTAGAGCTTTGGGGCCCCGGGGTACTTCACGTTTGATGGGCCACGCGTACAAAGGCATTCAAGTGTAAAGAATAATAACAATTTTTTGTTTTTAAGTGCAAAAGTATATTATTAATAGGTCATGCACAAATGCACACACAATTGTAGACTACCTTCCACAAGGTAAGAGTAAGAAAAACACACAAATCTGTTGCTACCTTGACTGCTGTTTGTAGTGTAAGGATAGGCCTGTACATAAGAGTTTTGCACAATAATACAACATTTCATCTTCACATGTCCTGTTGAATTTTGTGTGCTCAGGCTCATCTTGATTCCTCTATGTTGTTAGTAGCACAAATGACACATTTTACACAAAATGTTTTGGGAGTAAATAATAAAGCCTCTAGTATACCAAAACAGAGACATACTATCTGCCATCCCTCCTTTTGACACATGGTTCTTAGCATGTGTCAATTTTGCATAATGAGGCAACAGGGGAAACAAAAGACTGCAGGCAAAATATTGCCTCCCAAGATATAGTTTTAAAAAAGAAACAATTTTGTAAACAATTATATTGTTGTATTAGGGGAAAGAGGGTTTTATGGCAGGAAGGGCCCTTTTGGCACTGAGCTGGTACTGATCTGTCACTGATCAAGTACTGATCTGGCACTGATACTGATCTGGCACTAATCCAGTACTAATCTGGTACTGATATGGCACTGACAAATATAAGCATACCCATATGGACTGAATTAATATCCTCTTATCACATCTAAATTGTAAGTATTGCATTCACATACACTTAATTAAACTGTATTTCCCAGATGATTTTTTTTAATGCCAGAGCTTTTACTTATGGGTAAACAAGCAGAACCAACCTTGCCGGATGGAGACCTGACACTCCGCTCTGTACGCTTGACTGGAGGAGATCAGCTGCTGGGGAAACAGCGCCGATGACTCGTTGTTCCCCATCGCGAGGGTTTTTCTCACATGCAAATGGTCCGCTGCAGCACCGAGACCCCTCAGCCTGCTTTTTTTCAAAGCTGTCACATTCCCGACACCCACTGAGGGCAAGAAGACTCACGTGACGCAGAGGGCAAACAGAAAAATCCCGCCCGCGTGCGTTTGAAATGATAAAACAGAGCACACGTGCTCGAGTTGTGCTCATCCACCCAATGACGTGTCAGAGCGCGAGCTGAGCCGCAGGCGGGAAACACGGGTCCGCCTCTCTAACGGCACTGAGCTGACAACGTCACAGCTGACTACAGTACACTCATTCAGTACATAACTAAATTACAGAACTGTTGTGGTGGAATCTGTTTTATTAATGTGTTTGACATTAAACAGTGTAACTTTAACCCACGCGCTATGAGTCCATGCTTTATAATGAATTTATGACCTATAATGACCCTAAGCATACATGTTCAATAAATAATTTCATTTATTACGCATCTTATATACAGATATTCTCGCAGTCTAGTCCATGGACTGGACAAATTGTGATGTCTAAACAACTGGGTCAGAGCAACTGCAAAACTGCAGCTCTTGTGGGATGTTCCTGGTCTGCAGTGGTCAGAACCTACCACAAGTGATCCATGAAAGGTTCATGCTGGTTCCAATACAAAGGTGTCAGAACATACAGTACATGTTATTACTGTTTTGGTGGCAAGGGGAGCACTCAAAATTAAGCGAGTGGTCATAATGTTACGGCTGGTGTAAATAAATATGATGAAGCCCAAAGTTTATTAAATTTAATGATAAATAATAATCATAAGAAATTGTTAACTGTGTTATATGGACGGGGAAATCCAAATCTAGTGGTTATCAAATAAATTCAAACAGTTGACACAAGGGGTCGCTGTTCACAAACATTATAAATGCTCTCGAACGCAACAGATCCAGCGTCCTGCCGCTTCTGCTTTCATTGTCTTACTGTCTTGTCTTTTCATCTCTCACTCTCAATCATTTTCACACCTTTTTATTCAGGCTTTTGTCTATATTATGTCGTTTCTTTGCTCTCTCTCTCTCTCTCTCTCTCTCTCTCTCTCTCACACCACACACACACACACACAAACACACACACTTACGCACACTTTTTTATCTTTATCTTTTGTCTATCCCTTGACATTTACTTGCTCTCTCTCTCTCTCTCTCTCACCTGTTTCGAAAAAATCTGTTTGTCTCTCAGGGTATTTCACTCAGTCCACTCATTTCCCTTACAAAGAAAGAAATCCTAAATTAATGTTGTTTTTTAATGATTTATATGAATAAATAATACATTTAATACACAATATTATTTATTCCTGTCAGAAAAAAAGCTTAGAAATATGTTTAAATTTTTCCTTGTGCGTAGTAAAAAAAAATATGTAATTAACTGATCATCAGTCAAGTTATCATGATTACAATTTTTTATTTTTTATTTTTTAATAAGGGACGGATAATTCCACAGTGATAGTGTGAGTCATAAAGACGTGCTCTCTCTGACAATGGAAAGTATTCAGTCTTAAAAAGGATCACATGATCCTTTTTTCCATATGACTTTTAATACTTTATAATGGTAACTTGATTTGTGTTTAAATTCTGAACACAGTTCACCACAATTTTGTTTGTTTGTTTGTTTGTTTTGATTAATTGAGGTAACTAAATTCATAGTTAACAAGATAAGGTCATGTCAGATTTGAGTATTTAATGCTTTATTACTCAGCATAAGCCTTTTACCCTTATTTGTCAGCCCAAATACAAATATCTAATGCTTTCTTGTAGAGTAACTGACCTATGGCCAGATTGGTTTAGTAATCCACTCATCCAGGCCCTCTTATCTCATTGCATTAAAGATAAAACACTTTATCATATTATAGTCAGATAGATTTAAAGACAGATTAGATAAAGATGTGAAAACCTAGGGTGTCAACGTAACACCAAAACACCTTTACTATCTAAATACAATGCCAATTACTACGGCTTGGAACACTTTGATGATAGGAAGTCTGGTTGGTTGAGTTAAAGGTCATTGACCACTTCCTTCCATTCTATGGGTGTGAACAGTATTGCTTAGTGCAGATGAGTTGGGAAATATACGGCTCATATTCTTATGACACTTGACCTTTAATTTAAACTCTTTATTCATTCAAGACGAGATGGATGTGTGTAGGATTGTGTTTCAGTATGGTTATTACTTTTTTTTTTTTTTTTGCTTCTTTTCCTGTTAGCAAGAGAACTGTCAACTGAACCAGCCAAGCACTGTTTTAAGATGGCCCTGATTTATGCTTTTTTCCATTCATTTATCAGTTACATAAATCACATATGAATCAACTTAGTTTTTCTCCTAACTGTAGATTAAATGCATGAATAGTGTGTAAATACAACACATATCCAGAAAGCCAGAATGAGACAGTCACAGGGTTGTCAGAATCATGTGCTTGGGTGGTATTTGTTCTGTTGTCCAAGACTAATAGAGAAAAACAGGCTGAGCCATTTTTTTTTACACAGATCAGAGTGATGGGGCAGGAGAAAACATATGCCTAATCTTAAACTCAATGACCCAAAACACCGGAGCAAATCCTCAACAGAATGGTTTCGGAAAAACAAAATCCTTCTTTTGGAGTGGCCAAATCAGAGCGTCAATCCAATAGAGATGCTATGGAGTGACTTGAAGAGAGCCATACACATGAGACGTCCAAAGAATATGATAGAGCTAAAGTAGGTATGCCAGGAAGAATGGGATAAAATTCCTCCTAAACGATGTGCTACTGGAAGTGCCTGGTAGAAGTGATTGCCACCAAGGGGTGTCAACCAGTTATTAATTACAAGGGTTAACTTACTTTTTACACTATCATTTTGAATGCTGAATGAATGTGTGTTCAATAAAGACATGAATTATCAGAATCTCTGATGATTCCATAAATATGTATGATTTACTAAAAGCGTATAAATTCTATTTAACAAAATAAATCTCGAGTCTAAGAATAGACCAGGTTAAACAAATAGGTTCAAATATGTTTAAATATGTTTCCTCTAGTGTTCCATTTAGTTTGTTTATTACTTCAAGTCCTAAATCTACTTGTAAATTAACTGTTAATTAATGTTTTACACGCCACTTCAAGTTGTTGTTACATCTGCGCATTAATCTGACCACTTAGTCACTATTAGAAAATCCCCTCATTAGTGTTCATAATTCTAGTGCATATTGCAGTTGAGTGAAAAATAACCTACCAAATTTGAAATTTGTTTATAAAGAAGGCAAATGAATAACGAAATGTGCCGCATAACTGGGTCCTGGGGTCAAGCCTGAGCAGTGTTTCCCACGTTCTCGACATGTCTGCATGACTGAAGAAGAAACATTCATCTGTCGCACATACATTAAAGCACTTTTAAATTCCTTCTTTCACATATCCCAGCTTTTTTTGGAAGCTAGGGTCAGAGTACATAGTCAGCCATCATACAGCGTGCCTGGAGCAGACATCGTTAAGGGCTTTACTAAGTGGCCCAACATTCTGATTAGTATTTTAGGCATATTATATGGGTCAATACCCATAACTTTGATGAGGATCAGATCACATTTTATGATGAATTAATGCAGAAAACCATGAAATTCCAAAAGATTCATAGACGTTTTCTTGCCATTGTATATCACCTTCTGCAATTTCAGTGTGGACATTTCGGTGCACAGAAAGTTCACAAAGTCATAATCAGCTGGCTACTGTCACTGCAGGGCTAATTTGCAAAAAAGAGAATAAATGAGCTTCTCTGCCAACCCAGAATGGCTTTAGAAAAGCCCTGTATGGCCGAACATTAAGAGCACTATAGTTGTCACACTTTTCCCAAACGCCTTGCAGCTGCTCCTATTGTGCTCAGGGAAGTGTCTGGCCAAGTGCTCACCCAAGACCCCCTGACACGGATCAGAGCAAGCTCACTGAGACCCTGTGCCTTTGACAATGGAGGACATTGATAATGATTCTATACAGCACGACACCACCAAGAAGAAATTCCAGCGCAAACAGGGTGGAGTGCCGCTACATATGGCCTAGTCAGTTTGAATGTGAAAGGGTCAGGCTGTTTCCCACATACATTTCACCACTGACTGCACCCTAAAGGCTTCGAACCATCTGAGAGTATTTACTAAGCAACTCAGACATAAGGTTAAAATATCTGTAGGTTAGAATAATAATAATAATAATAATAATAATAATAATAATAATAATAGAAAAAAAATTGAGACTCAAATCAAGGTATTAATAAATATTAAGGAAATAAATCTCTGATTATTCCATAAATTTATATGATTTACTAGAAGCATATAAAGTCTATTTAACAAAATAAATCTAGAGTCTAAGAACATGCCAGGTTAAATAAATATATTAAAATATATTCTTTTTTTAAGTTTATTACTTCACATTCTAAATCTACTTGTTTAAATGAAATGTTAATTAATATTTTACACTCCACTTCAAGTTGTTGTCACATCTGTGCATTAATCTAACCGCTTAGTCATTATAAACAAAATCCCCCCCACTAATGTTCATAATTTTAGTGCACGTTGCAGGTGAGTGAAAAATAGTCTACAATTCGCTATTTGTTTATAAAGACAGCAAATAAATAATGAAATGTGGGCAGCATTGCCACCGCACTGGGTCCTGGGTTCAAGCCTGAGCAGTGTTTCCCACGTTCTCGCCATGTCTGCATGGAAGAAGAAACCTTCATTTGTCACACATACATTAAAGCATTGTTAAATTCATTCCTTCACATATCCCAGCTTGATTGGGTGGTAGAGTCTATGGTCAGCCTTTATACAGTGTGCCTGGAGCAGAGATAGTTAAGAGCCTCGCTCAGTGGAGGCTTGGTAGGTCTCGAACCACCAACCTTCGTGGCAAGCATTTATTGCTTATTTTGCAAATTTACAGGTACTGCCTGAATGATTATTTAAACTGGATCATACATCGGAATGTATGTATGACCAATATAATTCACACAGATTCGTTTGAGCTGAAGGATGCAGGGGTGTGTGTTTGTGTAGGTTTTAGTGTATGTTTGGGGTGGGTGGGGATTTTTTCATTTTTCTTCACATTTGATTTAATATTCATAAAAAATACATTCATTAAATTTTTTTGATATGTTTGTGTATGACAATTGTTCAATAAAAAAAGTTTGAAAAAAAAAAAAAAACACCGACCTTCTGTTCAGTCACACAGGACCTTAGCTATCGAACATCAACTGCCAAACAAGGACAATCTGTACTTCCAAACTTTAAATTGCATCTTGATGTGAATATACAAGATTTTAGAGAACATTTATTATTATTATTATTATTATTATTAGTTATTAAGATTTTAGATAATTTGGGATTCATATAATTTTCAGTATTACTACTTTACTACATTCTAAGCATTTGTTAACAGTAACAAAAATGATATTTTAGAAAAAATACACAATTTACTTTGTTTTTAAAATATTACTTTTTTTATTTTAATGTCACTAATTATATTTATTTGGTTCTTTCTTCTATAATGCAAGAGTATATGTTTCAGTGTTGAGTCATAAACCTGTTGAGACATTGGTTTTATTATCAGACTCATGGATCTCATGTTCAGAGTTGCATCCACGTGTGCTGAATGCGTCAGAGTGCAAATCTGATCACAATCTGACGAACTAAGAAAGTCAAACCTGCATCAACCTTCAGGATCTGATGCTTATTAATATATATTTAACTTTAGCAATTGGTATAGGTTGTTTAAATTATTTTTTGGTATAGTAACTCTTCCTCTAAACAAAGGTGCAAAAAACAAGCGATGCATTTGTGAACCCAACTCTCGCTTCCTCTTTTCAGGTTTGCTCTGTTGTACCCATTTTCGTCAGTGGTCACAGTTGATGTTCTCTCACTGCATATACACAGTTTTTACCAATAGTGTCATCTCTGTAGACAATCTGTAAACATTCAGTAGGATGTGGTCTGCACACCTCTTTCGTCAAGAACTCTTATATTTATGTACAGCCCTTATACTTATGAATATAATAATAGCAAAATGCTGTACCAAGCATAATCTATTATGGGTAATAACTGCACTACTTAAGTCATTTAATTATTTACTCTAATGAATTAAATATCCATCATCCTCTGCTTTAATGTAATCATTTTTATATAATAAAATATATATAATATATATTTAATAAATCTTTTTTCCACTCTACGTAAAGTTAGAATGTTTTATATTAAGCTTTTGTGTTTCTTGAAAATGTATGATGACAAAAGTGATTTGCATGTATACAAAAATTTTATTTGTCAGTATCAAAAACATATCACAAAAGACATAAAAAATATACCATATGAAATATATTAATTTAGCAAATAAATATCACATATTGAAATTATCAGTCTCGTGAAAGCCACTCCCATTAGTACTGGTTGTGACTCTTACAGGACCTCCAACATTACACACACTTGAGGTATTTCGTGTTTGTTTACAAGTAAACAAACATTCTGATAGGCTGGATGAAGGTCTGAAAGGCAAAGGCCCTTGAGTGAGCCATGTGTTTCTCCTTCATTGTCTTAAGGCAGAATGAGTCTATCCAGACATCGAGATTATAATTACATTCATTGTTCAGAAAACAAGGAAAACAAATAAACAAACCAGTGGGGACATTTAGTCAGGTTAGCACCATAGAGTCTAGCAACTTGCAGTCACTTCAGAGTATGTGTTTATGATAAACACAAATAAAGAGGACTCTACCTGAGAAAACTATAATACCGGGTGTTTTATCATGTGCCAGTGCACAAAACAGAAGGCCAATGATTATCAGTTGCAAGGCTTAAATTGCAGTGACTGCAGAAGACAGACATTCAGGAACCTCACATTAGCTCCAACAAACATCACGCATTCGCACTCTGATGAATGCCTACACTCTTTAGTTCAGTCAACAGGAGTGTTTTCAAAACAAAGGCAGTCTGGAGGAAAAGGCTGGACCAGCCACGTACTCTTACCCAGAATTACATTGATACACTCTTGAATGACAAGCACAATTTTAATTGTCCAGCAATTAAAACTACTATAGTCATCATGTGAATCAACAAGACCTGGGGCCAGTCTGTGTTTTGGAATCTAACGTTTGGGTAAAAATATTTCAGAAATTACAGTCATCTGGACCTCCTATTACTAGACATTTGAAATATGAACATTACGTCCTACAATAACAAAGAAGTCCTGTCAGCAAGTTGGTGACGGAGTGATAGGACTATGATGGGACAGGAAAGACAGTGGACTGGCACCAGTATGGACAGGAATGGAGACAGGAAAGTTGAAAACAGTGCCATTCTTGCTGAGTGCTGGGCTGCTAGCCTCCGATGAGCAGGTGGATGTGGCGAGCACCTGTGACTCGAACTGCAGCAGCTGGCCCATGAAGCTGAAGTTGGGCGAGATGATGCTGCGGCGCTGCTTGACGAACTCGAAAGCTTCATCCAACTTGACGCGGTTGGTACGCATGAGGTAGGCCAGACATATGGTAGCTGAGCGCGAGATGCCCGCCTGGCAGTGCACGAAGACACGGCCACCTTTGTTTCTCACAGAGTCTGCACAAAAGAAACACAAGAGGTCATTTTAAATTACCACATTTTCTCAAAGTTTGTATGTACACAATTGGGTCAATAATGGAAAGTGACCCTGAGCTGAAAATGGCTAATGGGGACTTTTCTCTGTCCTCAGCTGCCACCCTCCAATTTCAATTGCAAATCCAAAGCCCGCAGTATTGCTAACAGGGGGGGGGGTTTGACTCATTAATAAAACAGGAAGAAGTTAATAAAGGGTTGAGAGTGGGTGTTGGGGTAACAGTCCCTTCTGTGACAGGTCTGAATACACAATAGGAGTGGCCACCACCAACCCCCCACTCTGGGAGAATCTGATCCGGGAGGAAGGCAAACTCAGCGGCAGAGAAACACAGCTTTTGTTTGTGTAGAACAAAGGAAGACAAGAATGCTAAGTTGAACCCCTAAAGAGCAGATTCAGCCATGGCCTGCTGCTTTCTATGAAAAGAGAGCTCCTCTTTAAATAAGATGATGTAAGCCGTTGTGACTGTCAAGCTTGGTCCATCCAGCTGGTCGTTTCGGAGGGAACTTTTGAAAATTTAAATTCAGGGAGGGGGGAGGGCTGGGGTTGCCTGCCAAAGCCTGTATACACTAACATCTGCTCTTGTTTTGGCAAAGACTGGGAAGTGATAGCAAATAAACCAAAATACAAATCTTACCGATAAATTCGATCGCCTCGTTAAACCAGGAGCTAATGTCCGCTTTGTGGTTGTCTTCAACTGGAATGCTCTTGTACTGATAATGGTCCTCAAAATGATTGGGGCAGTTGGCAGAAACATTTATGAGTGCTGTGATGCCCAGCATGTCCAGCATGTCTTTACGGGAGGCATGGTAGGCACTTCCGAGATACAGAAAGGGCAGGATTTCCACTGGGCCACCCTGAAGGAGCAGGACAACAAATCATTAAAACTTTGAACGTGAGTGAGTTAGAAATTGTTACGATCCCTAGATATACACACACACACACACACACACACACTCCATAGGCCTTACCTGATCATACAGAGGAGTAGTGCATGTGTTACAGCCCGTTTCAGCACTGTCAGGAGGGCAGTTGGCACTCAGGGGCAAACTCAGGCCCTGTGGAGGGGGCGCTTTGGTACACATTTCAGGGAACTCCGATGAAAAGGTGTCGAAGCCACCTAAGATAGTAACACAAAGTGGAAAGAGGTGTTTAATTACAGTGTATCAACAGCTGAAGTAAACACTTGACTGTCACCATAGAAGGACACTGAACCATAAATAGTCGGCACTGTTTTGGTTACCGCGTACCTTTCAGAAAGACGATGTTCACTCCGCCAGGGTTGTTACGACTCAAAGCGGTCACGGCCAACATCAGAGTTCCGTCTTTCTTCACTTGGTTGAAGTCTAAGCTCCGGTCATCGAGCAGCACCACGGTGCGGTACTCCCCGGAGAGAAGCTTGCTCCGCGTGTCCTCATTGGGAACAATGTGCTCGAGCCCGAGCCCGCCTCGCGCCCGCCGCCGCACTATGGCGCTGAAGCGCACGTTAGTCGAGCCGCAGATGTGAGACGAGCTAAACGAGAAGAACGACCGGCAGTCCAAAACAAGACACCCGGGCTCCGTTCCCTCCAAAAGCGTCCGGAGAGAGCCACAGTCGATGTTCGGGACCTCCATTATGACCATAGTAGGACGACGGACAAGACGGGACAACTCTAAATACATAAAGTGACGTGAAAATGTATAAATATAAATCCGAAACCGTGTGCTCGCTCAAAAAATAAAACGATTCCTGAATGTGGCGGTTTTTTAAATTGTCCCTCGTCGACAATCAGGTCGTTGATCCGAGTCGTTTTTCCGTTGTTTCTTTCTGCTCTAACGTCTTCGAGGGGCTCATTTATATCACCAGCGTCCTGACCGCGAGCCGTTGACGTCGAAGCGCCGCCCATTCTGGCACAGTGCCCGCGCGCATTTGCGCCTACGTCATCCACAGTTCAACGGGCGGCTCCCTGACACACAGCGGAGTAGATGAGTTCAAGCGCTCTCATCAATCCCGCCTTCATTTTACTAAAGAAATAAAAACATGAAGAGGATAATGACATTTGATCAATGTAAAATGTATACAAGTGGCAGCGACAATTAACAAACAACTCAATTCGATTCAATAAAAAAATATTTGTATAGTTCTTTTAACAATTGTCATAATCCAAAGCAACTTTACAGAATCAAAGAAAAATTATAGAAGGAGTATGAAATGTGTGAAAAAATATGTGTGAATCAAAATAATCAGATTGTCCCTGATGAACAAGCCGAGGATGACGGTGGCAGAGAAAAACTCACGTCCTAAGATGTCAATAGGAAGAAACCTTGAGAGGAACCAGACTCAACAGGGAACCTTTGCTCATTTGGGTGATAACAGATTACTGGAAGTTCAATATAACAGAAGATGTGTTTAAGTTAATATGGAGTCCAGGTTGTTATTGGAGGCTATAACAACAAAAACAGTACTACTTCTACTACTACTACTACTACTACCACCACCACTACTTACTCACTCATTATCTCTAGCATTTTAGAGTCGTAGGGTGTCTGGAGCTTATCCCAGGAGACTTAGGGCACAAGACGGGGTACACCCTGGATGGCGTGCCAATCCATCACAGGAAACATACACTCACACACTCTCGTTCACACACTATGGGAATTTTGTAAACACAATTAGCCTAATCTGCATGTCTTTGGACTGTGGGAGGAAACCAGAGGACTTGTAGGAAACCCACCAAGCACTCCATGCAAACTCCATGCACACAGACCCTGAGGTGGGAATTGAACCCTGGAGGTGCCAGGCGACAGTGCAAACCACTACACCACCATGCTGCCAACTACTACTACTACTATTAATAATAATAACAACAATAACAACCATCATCATAAGTATTTTTAGGCATGATGGCTCAGGAGATAGCACTGTTGCCTTGGCTGACATTAGTGCATGATTGAATGTGTAAGTGCGTGTGTGTGCCTGTGCCCTGCCATGGGTTGGGTTTTCACCCCTTCCATGGTGTTCCCTGCTTTGTGCCTCGAGTTTCCTGAGATAGGCTCCAGCCTGCCTCATGACCCTATACAGGGTAGACGTGTTGGAAAATGTCTGAATAACTTTATTTATAGTAAATATTTCAAAAGGAAGCAGGACGTGAGATCTGACCTTTCTCTCTCCATACGGTTGTGCTCTATCCAGTTGAGGAATTTTTCAAATTTTCCATGATGTTATTGTTTTTATTCTCCTCCTTGATCTGAAGAATAACAAGGTAATTAGGCGAGTGAATACCTGTCACGGCACTCATAAAAGTTTATACTTTGTTTTTATTGTACAGGCCTATGCAGTGTGTAATGCGGCGAGAGCAAAGGCTAACCATAAAAGTTAATCACTGTATAGAAACTGGAG
Source organism: Clarias macrocephalus (assembly GCA_011419295.1). Taxonomy (NCBI): domain Eukaryota; kingdom Metazoa; phylum Chordata; class Actinopteri; order Siluriformes; family Clariidae; genus Clarias; species Clarias macrocephalus. Next base: position 17,524 of record JAAGKR010003316.1, on the reverse strand, counting down.
GTCTGGTAAATTTCCATCAGCAGAAAACACCTCACAGGTTCAGCTGCAAGGGGATCACAGTGACAGTGACACAAGGGGCTGAAAAATGCTTAAGTTAATGAGCAAGCATTTATGGGAAGCTGTAGCTGCAGGTAGTTTTTCTTGTATGTAGAGCTTGTTAATCAGGTATTGTCAGTTAATTCATATTTCCAGAAACAATACGGACAGGTTTGGAGTTTAGATTTGTTGTGTACGGCGTTGTCATGTTGCCATGGCTGTGGTTACTTTAATTTGTGTGGTTTCCCTTTGAGCTAAATCTAACCTCTGGATTACACCAAGATTAACCCTATTTTGTTTGGTCTCTAATTCACTAAATACCATCTTCATTCTATTATTCCTCGAAATAGTCCATGACCGAACAATATGACATTCTCTAAGCTTAGACACATTCATATACAAGGCACTGATGGTAGTTTTGCTCAAATAAACATTTACAGAAGGAGTTCTTTCTTTGTACGTTCTAACCAGGACACTCTTCTGAAATGTTTATCTTATTTCCTGCTTCCGAGCCTCAGTGCGTATGCCGAAATGAAAGTAGGACAGAGTACAGTGCCTGACGCCAACACTACATTTCTGGTGCCTGAGTCAGGAAGTTGGACCTGTAGCGCGCCGCTTGAAGCATTTTAGGCACAGTGTGTCCACAACAGAGGAAGAAACAAAAAGTAACACTGGGGAAACTTGCCATGAGTGAGAAATAAAGTAACATCCATAGCTCACAGTGATGAGTCAAGAATGAAAATCAAGCCATGGGAAGGGAATATTACTCATGGGTGGAGTGTGTATGTGTGAATGTGTGAGTATTGGGGCAGGGGTGGAAGGGTGTATCGAAAACACAATGTACTGTACTCTGACTTACAGTAAGCAAAAGATTCAGTATAGAGAAGTGGATGATAAACCACTAGTTTCAATTTTGTGAAACATTCAAGTTATTTCCTCGATAGTTTGAAAAATTGTAAAAATGGCAGTCCTGGTATATATTTTTTATTTGAATTATACTAATACAGTTTTTTATGGCACCCTCACAATCCCCCCACCAGTGTAAAGCCTTAGTAATGGACCCATGACTGTGAGTTCCTGTACTAAACCTAATACTTAGTCCTGCTTGTAGAATATAGATAATATATTTCAACATAAAAAAAGACCTATGATGTATATGTGAAACACCAATTTACTGTCAATATTTCGACAAACCTATAGTTATGTTAGTCATCCATCTAGTAAGTTTACACCACTGTTGTTCTGTTTCCATTTTTTTTTTCTCTTAGTATGAAAGGGAACTGAAAGAAGGGTATATGCAATACATTAAGTTCCCTAAATATAGTGTTACACTTTTGTCATTTACTGACATGTGTGAGAGGGTAACTGTCATAAGTCTGGGGAAACTACATGGTATATCCTTTATTTCTTTACTGTTATTCAGTGTATGGACAAGTGTTTTCTTTCTGTGAGGTTGAAACCGTGCCCAGTTTGTGCAATGTTTTGTAATATTTTTTATTCCATTAGAATATTTTTGAATATAAGTTTTTTTTGTCAAATGTTTTTTTTTCCTCATTGTGAGGATGTTTTTGGCTGCATGACAAATGCATATATTGAAAAAGAGACCTAGAGAGTTACAAAATTAATATCCATTATATAAATAAATGATTGAAAAATCTATGCATGGAGCTCAGAAAATAAGTACACAAATGTAATAGAGTCATGGTAGATGTTTATCTATCCTTTTATCTGAAACTATTTTACGGGGCTGAGGTTTCAGGGGCCTTTGAATAGACAGACCAAAGAGGTTTCGGGGATTAAAAAAGTAGTTCCCCCCAACCTGTTGTAGTGGTATGTGTTTAAGTAGGCACTCGTATCTCAGATGTTTTTCATTTGTCATAGTTCATTATATATAAAACACAACTATATTTTTATTATATATTTTTATTGAATCCATCGGAAGACAAACACACTAACATGCTCATTCACACACAGGTTAGCCTAATCTGCATATCTTTAAACTGGAGCACTTGGAGGAAACCCACCAAGCATGGGGATAACATGAAATCAAAACTCGAAATCAACACAGTAACCTGGTGTTGCAGGCAGACAGTGCTAACCACTAAGTGGGGCTTTGATATCCTCTTAATTTTCTCATTGTATGTCAGAGTCTTCCTCAAACAGTAAGCACTTTCAATGTTATAACCCAATCACTCTGGAACATCCAGACTCCCCAGACTTGCCAATAAACATCACTTTCTGGTTTTATTTGACAAAATACCTTGTTATATGTCAGTTTCACAGTTTGCTATAATTCTGTAATACATTAAAGATATAGTCAGCTTATCTTACAAACTTATCTTTTTGAGCCCTCAAAGTTTTTTAACAAAATGTGCATGACTAGCACCAGTTGCAGAAACCTTGAAATATCGCCAAAGGTTTGTTTTTGCTAAATTATTTAAAAGGTGCATAAAAATCATGTGATAGCTATCTTTATTCTTTTATACTGCTGTCCATTTATTCATGTTCTATACTGCCTATCCTATGTACAGGGTTGTTGTAGGGCTGGAGCCTATCCCAGGAAACACAGGCCACAAGGGATCAATCCATGGCCAAACTTGGACTTTGCCAATCCATCGGAAGGCACACACATGCTACGGGCGATTTGGGAATGCCAGTTAACCTAATCTGCATGCCTTTGGATTGTGGGAAGAAACCAGAGTACCTGCAGAAAATCCACCGAGCAAGAGACAGCACACAGACCTGCGGCAGGAATCGAACCCGGACCTTGGAGGTGCAGGGTCACCCTGCTATAACCATTAAGCCACAGTGCTACCCAATGATAATAATAATTAAACATGAACATTTTTCATGTAAAAAATGTTTGCATACAAAACCTTTTCCTTTCCTAAAAGTAATATTTTAATGCATTATTTTCAGTGGATTTGTAATGCTAAACAAAGTATTTTAACTAAATAAACATTTTGGTCTTTCTTTAAGCATCAAGCCATTGAAAGGCCATATATTTATTGTTAATACTTGAGGCGAAATATAATCTCCAATAACTTTGTGTTGTGTTTGTTTCATATTTCATACAAAATGTCTAATGGCAATATTACAAAAATTAGACATCTGAGATTATTACTGCCATGTGTGAATGGGAAAAAAGAAAAAGAAGAAAAGAAGACATTTGCTCTAATAAAGAGAGATCTGAGAAGATGATATGAAGAAAGATTGCAGAGTTTAATCACCGGCTTTGATGTAATAAATAATGTAATGAAGAAACATTTATTTAAAAAGCTTCAAGAAGCTTCTTAGACACCTAGTCAAAAAGTCAAAATCCAAACACCTCTTCATATATTAAGTAGTGCACTTTATAGTTCATCATTTCCCCATCCCATTCCCCCCATTGTAAGGGTATTGCTAAAGGGCGTACAGCGCTGTTTGCAGCGCAGCCCCAGTCAAGGCGGAAACAGAATCATCAACCACGCTGCACTCCGACCAATAGAATTGTGCAAAGCGTCCTTAGCAAACGTCACTTCCGCTAGGTTCACCCGCTAATGGTTGAAGCAAGGGCTCGGAGTTGTATCCCGGTACAATCTTATCTTCGCTTAAAAACATTCAAGCACCATGACTTTCGATGTGCGAAGGTGAGTAGAAACTCGAGGTCGTTACTGCGTTCATTGAAGTCTGATTTAATCTTCTGATGTGCAGAAATTGAAGCCCGGCCCCCTAGGAGCTGTGGCATGATGTCACTGGGGATTTAAAACAATGAAACACTACTACTAAAGCTCGAGTAGTTACTTTGTAACTGTTTAATAACTCATCATCTGTTCGGGTAATACACAGTGATCATAAATACAAGTCGTGTACAATACAATACAATACAATAAATCTCAAATTCGTCCTCTAATAACATCAGACAGCTATTATTGTCTTTTGATCCAGTGGAAGGTTTGTACAATTATTTATATATAATTAAAAACGTTAAATGGGTATGATCTGAAAGCAAAAACACACCAATGTAATGTATTGCCTGCATAATTTTGACATACACAATAGTGCAACGTCATATGGATTGATAACTTCCAACCAAAATATTTATCCACCTGGATGCTGTTTGATAAATATCTGTATTCAACCATTCCAAGCAGTTCTAACTATTGCACAGGTTTGGTAGGACAATTGTTTTAACAAATGTTGACCAACCGTGTGAATGATTTTGGTCGGAAATTGCTGGAACTTCACTGGAAGGAATATAAATTCTATGGAAAGCTTTTACCTTACCGCTGATAGTTGAGGAGTTTGGCCTGGAGATCTTACCACTACCAGTAGAATGGAAAAATGCTCAAACCACTCTTTTAAGTGAAACTGTTTGGAGTAACACTAATGTACCATTTACCTAATCTGTACACTAACGCTCAAGAGTTTGGGATCACTTGCAAATTTTTTCGTTTTTGCCTTTGGTCAAAAGACATTATTACATATTTTGGACTCCTTCAGCATCGTTTTGCAACGTAGAAAGGAAGAAAAATCAGGAACGACCATGGAGTTAGAACGTTGTGCCAAACCTTTAAGTGGTTGTGTAGTTTCAAACTTCACTAGGGATGGAACTCAAAAGGGATCAGCCTAGATGGTGATTCGATTCAGATTGACATTCTGTTAGTATCACAATTTTATAAATATCCAGATTCATCATCATTATTATTATTATTATTATTAAATCTATTATCTATTAGTATTTTAGATTTTCTTACAGTTCTAAACAAACCAAACAGGATTCTGTGCTATTTGCCAATGTGTGAATAGTTTAGACCATGCCACTTGTAGGATATTAGAGGATTGGCAACATTTTACTACCTTAAATGCGACAACGGTTAAATACAAAAAAGGTTATTAAGCAATGAACATGAATTGTCACACAAAAGACTTGCATCACTGAATCCCATCCACAACACCCCCCCCCCATTGTATTCCAGCTATAACCCCACATAATGTGATACAGATTGCAACATATTAAAAACATGTCAGTGTGCGATGATGCTGCATAATTAAATATTGCATTATGTGGATGACTATTATTTACTTTGGCTGGGTCACATGAATGGTCTGATTCATGGTAACGAGCACAAACACACACCCGGAACTTCTGGAACTGATCACGATGATAAGAAAATATACATAGAAATACTTGATGTGATCATAATAATAATATGATGGACGACATAGTAATATTGTTTTTCAGATCTGTTGTGGTAGGAAGATTATTAAAACTCTGACACTCAGGATTAATAAAGTATATAGAGCCATTTAACAATTATTGTGTCAAGTTTAAGTGACTTGGTTGGATCTTATTTTATTGATTTTATAATTATGAAAAAAAAAATTGAGAGCATAATACTGGCGCGGTTTTGCCAGTAAAAATGCCATCCAGTCATTTACAAAGTACCAAGTTATGGGTCTTATTTTGAGGTTGATATACACTCAATAATAAATAAGTGTCCCAATACTTATGGTTTCTTTCAAAAATATTGGAATGGTGATACAGTTTTTAACAGTATATTTGTTTAAAATCAATGAATGAGATAAAAGATCAGAATTTCAGCGATCAGTTCCTAAACGGTACATCAAATTGGGTTCAAGAACATAGAAGATGGATGGAGCCTTTTGTTTGAACCAAGGAGGTATGAGCTGATAGCACCAGCTGGCATGAGGTCATTTCGCTGAAACAATTTTCATTAAAGCCAACCATATTGTTTTACTCAAAACTTTGTGGCATGTCATTAACTTTGACTATGTCTTTAACATTGATAGTCTGCTAATTGAACCAAGTACCTTTGCTCTTTGCTTTGTAATGCTTATTTGCTCATGGAAACCATTAAATGTCATGATCATGTGTGTGTGTGTGCGCGCGTGCGTGCGTGAATGCACACACATGTACATTTATGTGTTTGCATATGTAACGTTTAATAATTTAACAGTTGATGGCAATAGTTTCCTTTGCGTATACCTATATGGCATCAGGTTCTGTCCCTGATTCTATCAAAGAGAGGCCTTTTTTCAGTCCTTTGATTACCATGACATAATTTATATCCATGGTATATTTCAGAGCCAGAAATAATAGCATTAGCCTAGATAACACAAATGTTCGTGACTGTCAAATAGGGATGGAAATCACTAAGGAGCAACCAATATGATACCCAAGTGCCGATTCAGTTCATATTGCAATTTTGTAAATATTCAGATTCAGTTTTTTTTTTTGTAATTTTAAAGAAACTTAATTTGTTCCTACCACACATAACGCTGTGTAGCCTGCCACTGTATGAATAGTGTAGAGCACACCAACTGTAGGTTTATAGATGATTGCATTTTAGGGGGTAAAATGTTACCAAACATATAAATGGGAAAATAAATCTAATTTGGAGTTGATGCATGAATTGGCACACTAAAGAATGACAATACATAACTTAATTTTTTCCCCCATCTCTACTGTCAAATGAGTTGAGTCGCCTGAAGGGTGCTAATAAACAAAGGTATGAAAATGAAACTTGTGAAAACCGGTTTGAAACAAGTTCTATGTTTAATGCCTCCAGGCATGTTTACTGATGTAGTTAAAGCTCTGAGCTTAGCAAATTTCACATCACATGGCTTATATTATTATGTGGTACACAGTGTTTCTCTGTGCATAGGCAGTGATACTAAATCATACAAAGCTTCTCAGACGATGCTATGGAATGTACTGTGCTTTAGGCTTTATGAAATGATGTTCAGGTAACTAATACTTTAAGAGCATTCTTATTTATAACACTTCCAAACATAAGCTTCCCTTGTGCTAAAGGTGCACGACACTGTCTAGTGTATTTTGTGGGTTGCCAGTTCTTCCGACCTATGACTGTGATTCACTTCCGCCTTCTTTCCGTGTCTTTTGGTATTTGAAGGCTATGTTATCCATGCCTTGTCTGTTAAAACACCTCCTGCGCAATTCCTGTACATATTACAAAAACGTCTGTAGAGAATTTGTGGATGTATTTTAGTTTCTGAGCTGGCATCGGCAGGTAAACTTCATTTTGCCTCCATATTTTTTTCATGAGATCATAAATATTGGAACATCTCGCCGAGAGGCGTTTCTTATTGCTTAGGTGCATCCTGTTAGATAAATTGTTTTTGTTTGTTTGTTTGTTTATTTATTTAATTACTCTGAACGTTTACTCGACGTTTGTTTAAGCCCTCGGTTTTGTCTGTGAAGACCGCATTTGTTGTTAAAAAAAAAAAAAAAAAAGATAAACCAACATGAAGACCAATGAGTACCATTTTGAAGCTGAGAAAAGATGAAAAAAAAAAACCCAACATCATTGCACAAGCATGAGGCATAGCCAGTACAACAGTTTGGAATGTCTTGAAAAAGAAAAAAACACCACTGAGGCATGAAATGAGTTGGCCAAGGAAAACAACCACAGCTGATGACAAACTTTGAGAGATGTGAAGAAAAACCCAGAAACAAAACTCAGCGGTTAATTATCGAGCACTATTTACAGTCAGAAGGTGCTTTGTTATTTTGCTATATGATTACGGACCTGCCAGTAGTTCCAGGCTCAAGCTCAATGTTAAAGAATTAATTCTAATATCTTAATTTTTCTATAGTCACAGTGTACACAAAGACATTTATGGAGGATGCTCGACCAAAACACATTTGTAATGGTTGTTTTACGTTTCTGAACTTTGTAAAGCTATGAACTCTAAGGTAAATCTGTTCATCTGCCATTATTTGAAGCTAATCATCAACTTCAACACACATCCTCCCACTAACTATATATATAAATGGATGTTTTTTATTCTTTACACATCGCCCAGACCTGTTTTAAATTGTTCTGTTTACCAACTAATGATGTCATAGCATGCAATAGTGAGTGACGTGTTACAAAGGAATGGAACAGACCCATATGGAATGATAACTTTGGTGCCAAAACACGGACTGGGTTATGGAATTTTTTTACAAGCTGTTATACAAACAGTATGAAAGTCAAATACGTGCTCATGTTCCCAACAACCGTGCTAATTACTGTACCAAATGAACCTACAGAATTTTTTGCTTTGTTGTTTTTAAGTCTGGCAACTTTTGGGGGGTTTAACGAAATAATTTATCAATGTAAAATTTTATAAAGTAGAAAAAGTACTTAATTTTATTCATATTGAAATTCTGTTACATTACTTGACTTTAAGAATATTAAGAAAATAGATTTTTTTTGTTTACAATATAGTTGTTTATTATTATTATTATTATTATTATTATTATTATTATTATTATTATTATTATTATATGTAATTTATTTGTTAAATGAACAAAATAAACAGATGAACACAACAGCTCATCTCATATGTGATTTGAAAAGAAAAATAAAGGAAATAAATACCAGACCAGTGTTTAGACACAGATGGTATGCATGGTCCCGTTTCCATGCCCTAGCTAGTTTCCACATCAGAGGAAGACTTCAAAAGCCAACAAAAGAAGGTACACTTAAAATAATAATAATAATAATAATATCCTACCCTGGATTAGGAAACCCTTGTAATATGGAGAACAACAAAGGGACAGTAAATTTGAGATATGGGTTCCAGATATTGTGGAAAGCATTTATAGAAAAATGAGTCATACAACAAATGTTTTAATTGGGAATAAAGTTCATAATAATATCGTGCCAGGACTTTTTTTGTTGGAATATGGTCCTTAATCCAAAACAGTGACATATTTTTCCTAGCTACAAAAGTTAGTAAGTTAACTAACCTCTAGTGTGTTATATTGATGTGAATATCTGGAAGACCAAGAAGGAGGCACCTAGGATCTAACTGTGCTGCAACATCAAAAAATTACAGCCGGATCATCCATAATACTAGATGATTAATACTGTAGTGTAACACTTGACCAAAACAATAGATTAAGGTGCCATTCTCAGATTCATGATCCGCCTTATATAATTACACTGGTCTGATCAACCTTAACATTATAACCACACACCTAAAATTGAGTAGGTCTCCCAGGTCTCTTTCAGTGAGCCTTGGTCACCCATGTCCCTGTTGCCAGGTTACTGGTTTTCCTTCATTAGATCATTTTTTTTTTGTCTGTTTTGACCACTGCAGGCCAAGAACATCCCAAAAGAGCTGCAGTTTTGGAGTTGCTCTGACCCAGTTGTCTACCATTACAAATTGGCTCTTCTCACAGTAGCTAGGTTTTCAATATCTTGTTACAATGGCGGCTGGAGCTGGGTGAGATATATTAGGCAGCAAGTGAACCTTTTTTCCCTAAAGTTGATATGTTAGAAGTAGGGAAAAATGGGCAAGCATAAGGATTTGAATGAGTTTGACAAGGACCAAATTGTGATCAGGGATCAGAGAAACTCCAAAGCTGCATAGAAGTGCAAACGTAGATCAAATTGAAGGAAAGGTTAATGCACGTGAAAAAGAGGTGTCAGGACACAAAGTGCATCACTGTCATGGTGGCAAAAGGGGGACCTACTCAATTTTAGGTGGGTGCTCATAATGTTATGCTGATCGGTGTATGCACAGTATAGAATATTAAACTGCGTAGGTTTGGTTCGATTACAGACGGATATCTCCGTTGCATAAGTCCAGACTTCCTGCCAGTCTGTGTCGTCAAGAGAGCGTCGTAGGTCTTTTTCTCAATCTTGCTTAGGAAATGATAGATTTTCACAGAGTTGTATATATTCACAGACAATCATTAAAATACAGTACAGACCAAAAGTTTGGACACACCTTCTCATTCAAAGAGTTTTCTTTATTGTGTTCTTTATTGTGTTCTTTAACCCAAACAAGTCTCTTCTGCTTGTTGCCTGTCGTTAGCAGTGGTTTCCTAGCAGATATTCTACCATGAAGGCCTGATTCACACAATCTCCTCTTAACAGTTGTTCTAGAGACGTGTCTGCTGCTAGAACTCTGTGTGGCATTGACCTGCTCTCTGATCTGAGCTGCTGTTAACCTGCGATTTCTGAGGCTGGTGACTCGGATGAACTTATCCTCCGCAGCAGAGGTGACTCTTAGTCTTCCTTTCCTGGGCCGGTCCGCATGTGAGCCAGTTTCTTTGTAGCGCTTGATGGTTTGTGTGACTGCACTTGGGGACACTTTCAAAGTTTTCCCAATTTTTCGGACTGACTGACCTTCATTTCTTAAAGTAATGATGGCCACTCGTTTTTCTTTACTTAGCTGCTTTTTTCTTGCTATAATACAAATTCAACCTCTTTGAATGAGAAGGTGTGTCCAAACGTTTGGTCTGTCTATTTATTAAAATAATAAGTGTCAATATCAGCCATTCATGTTTCTGCATTTTTAAATTCCATTTTTACTCTACTGTACTGATGTGGTGTTTGTGTAAAAACCCAAATGTTTTTTTGGTTTCAACCATTTTTCAGGAATTCTTAGTTTTTTTTTTTTGTAGTAGTAGTCCACGCCTGAGTCGTAACGCAGGAAGTGAAAACCAGCTCTGCTCTTTAACCAGAACAAGTGACAGTAAATATCATGCTCCATATGCTCTTTCTTCGGTACGGAATGTACTTTAAAGTAGAATGTGCTCATTTTTTATAATGGCCCACGATTTTCTTTTACGGTGTCTACAAAAGAGCTAGAGTATGACTCACTAACAATCCAGTTCTGAGGGAAATAAAAGTCTTTAGCTGAAGGACCGGCTTTTAGGAGTCGGCAGCAGAACAGAGAGTATGTGGTGCACTGGATTTAGCCACTAACGCTATTGTAAAATTCATGAAAAGGCATTTTCCATGAAGGAACAAGAGCCGCACGTAGCACACGCAGAACTCCTTAATGACCTTTGAGCAAGCGCAGTCATGTATATACTGACTCAGGCCAGCTAATTCAGGCAATTTGAATGGCAGGATAAATGGAACTGGGTTAATGGGGGTTGACGAATCAGTGTCGTAATCATGCATACGCCAATAAAAAATAAATAAATAAAAAAAAACGTTTTGATTTATTAATCTAATTAATCATGGCCTAAATACAAGAAATGGTTTGGTCACTTGCTGTAAAAAATTTAAAAATCTGTTATTAGTTGAGGACAGTTTTACCCCCCTTAATACTCCATTTACTCAACAGTTTTTGTCTGTTCAAATATCCTTTCCTCACGGTTTCTCAATCCTGTAAATACAGGAGGTGGAGTAAGAAGGGGGCACGTCAGACATATCCGATATTTGATACCAGAGGTCACCTTCTTCACTCCCCCGATTGCGTCAGAAATGATGTTCACATCGCAGCACTCTGTGGAAGAAATGCGCCCAGATGTTTGTGTTTTTGCAGCGGTGATGCGAGCGAGAGCCAAGCCAGGGCTGGGACGCAGGGAAACAATTTGAACACCGAAAAAGGCCTGAAATACTTTCTGTGCTGGAGCAGCGAGGCTGTAGAGAACTCCTAAAAAAGGCAATACTCAGGCTGCCGAGATGATTAAACCCATGAACACAAGTCATGCTGTAGGATTAGTGTGAGAAGAGTTTGAATTACATGAATGCCATACTTAATCCTTTCACGTGGTATTAATAATGTTGAGGCTGTACTTATTTCATTTTTTTTATCCCATTCTTTCATTAGTGCTTGGATACCATCAAGATTGAAAGTTTTCTTAGTACACAGGAGCCATGATTGAACTCGGCTAAGAGTTGCATCGCTGTACTGTGCTTGTCTTTTATGAATGTTTGAGTTTTCTAACTTTAATTAACAAGAAATGTTACAAGTCCTGGTTTGACTTGAACCTTTTATTAAATACCCTTGAATATTAAATATTTATACTATTTTTGGACTGTTTAACCTTTTTTTCAAATAAACAGAAGAACCACTTTTTACTATAGTTATACTATTAGGACCAAATCCTATAATATAAGTAATAGCTGTTTTCACAATAGCTACGTTTACATAGACTATATTTCTTCAATCTGATTGAAATCGTTCCGATTAAAGATTCCAACTTAACTGTTTACATGGACACTGATTTGATAGGGTGTATTTTTACATGCAGAAAGCATTGAATCAGAATGTAACAACCCCCCTCCCCGAACCTTGTCATTTAATGTTACCCATATGTGGGTTAAACATACCAATTACGTCTCTCTCATTCCGAACAGGTTGGATCAAGGCAGACGGATACGATTGAGGTGTTTACATGATGGGTTTTTATTCCGGATATTAGTGGAATGTTAGGGTCCACCTCGTGACAATACAGTGCAATTTGTTTTAAAAGGTAGACATGAAGAAAAGACTTTGCATTTTATATTTATACAGGTTAAAAAGTCCTGGGATTTTTCTAAGAAATTTATGTGCTTCTTTAATGCATTTAAAGTGTAATGTTTTGTAAAATCATAAAAAAAAAATTAACAATCACACAATTGTCCCCTAATTTAACAAAAGACTTTGATGTTTTAGGATGGTAAAAAGTATGCAGAACTACTGTATATCCTAATACTTCACTGAATATTGTGCAAGGCTGCAGTTCAAAGTTCACAGTGTGGCATCCTTGCACAATATTCTGCACATCCGCACATTATTTATCTGCACATCTATTGCCGCATAATGTTGCTGAGCCTAGACCTGACCGACCCCAGATCATCGCACTGCCTCCAGAGGCTTGTACAGTGGCCACTATGCATGATTTGTGCATCGCTTCATGCGCTTTCCTTCTTACCCCCCCGACACACACACACGCACGCACATCACTCTGGAGTAGGGTCAGTCCAGACTCATCAGACCTCATGACCTTTTTCCATTGCTGCAAAGTCCAATCTTTATGCTTCCACACACACACACACACACACATACACACACACATACACACACACATACACACACACACACACACACACACACACACACACACACACACACACACACATCACTCTGGAGTAGGGTCATATACTGTGCGCATGGAAATGCTCTTACTTTCAGTATTGAGGATAGCTAGGGTTTTTTTTTTTTACTGTTGCTTTTAACCATGTGACTTCAAATGTTCTCCATTCATGATCTTTTTTTTTAGCCCACAGTTCAACATTATCCTTTCAGATTTTCAGAGTTCTTAACCCAATTCCAGTAATTTCATATCTCCTTAGTTGTTTTCGTTGCTTGATGTAGCCCAATAATTTGACTCTTATAAAATGGCGACTTTTTTGTCCAGACAGGGTATTTCTCATAATGAGAACAAGACTATGCAGCATGGACAGTTTGTAAAAATGTATGTCTGTTTGAGCAAAAATAACAAACCTGCTTTCCTGTCTATATAGTTAAAGAATGAGCCCTTAGTATCTCTAATGTTTGCTTCGTGAGAATTGGTGGGCAGTTGTGATTGTTTACTTCCTCCGAGGGTGAGATAGGCCGTTTAGTCAAGTCTAACAGCACTGCCTCTGATCTCAGTCACACTGTTATGTGAGCATACCACAGGCCATAAAGGTTAAATTTCTTTGCAGGAGTTGCAGGCTGATGTCTAACACAAAGAGGAAGAGGCGTGATGTAAAGACGCCAGAGGCGATCCGTGTCTGAGTATTTCTTGGCCTGCTGCCATGGTTAACATTCCCGTGGCCCTGTCAGTGCTTTTTAACTCGCTGGGAACAGACTGTGCCTTTACGTGTGTGCTTCCCAAGAGCTTTGGGTGTTTACCTTTTTTCTCCTTCTGCTTCCTCTTGAGTATTCGTCCTCACTCCTAATTTCTTTCTCTTCCTTCCAGGTTTGATATATACAGGAAGGTGCCTAAAGACCTCACCCAGCCCACATACACTGGAGCATTCAGTAAGTAGTATTTACAGCTTCCTTATCAGCTAAAACATGGGTCTGTCTAGGTCTTTGCGCCCCCTCCTCTTCACTAATCCCACCACGTTTCGTACTCATTGATCAATTGCTATGCTCTTTGCCCTGAGCTGTATGTCGTCAACATTCCAATCTTCCAGCTGCTTCCTCGCTGATTGCTTACTTTTTCAGACTTCATGACACAGCAGCGCTACGGAGTGTTACACAATCATAGGTGTTGTCCCTTGACTCAAGTTCTATTACCTACTACAATGGCATTCCCGCTTGCATTCCTGTGGCCTTTGTTATGACTGGTGAGGCCTAAAGTGGATTAGCTCATCTTTAGTCATATTAATTAAAATAGTATCTAAGTAATTCTTCACCTAGGAAGAACAAATATTTGATATTTCAGATCAGTTTGCAAGCAAATAATGGTTAAATGATTGGTAAGTACCTGAATAAAGGTTCATCAACATATTATTTTCAAGTCTACTCTAAATGGAAGCAATGATCACATCGTCAGTACCTAAAGCTGTGGTGTATTTGTCATAGTGACACTCCCTGCTGTTTGTGCTGTAGCTAAACATTAGCCTGTGTAAACTGGAAGGAACTGCAGCACGCCTAAGAATGACGTGGCCGTCATAAAGTCATGTGACCCTCTGAGTCACTGGTGACTGTCTCCATGTAAATAAGGCCCTATACAACCTGCTTACTTGAGCGTTTTTTTTTTTCTTCTTTTTTTTTTTTCAATATTCGTTTCATCACATGCACACTGATGTGTACAGGAAGTGTGGCAGCCTGGCCACATTCACCATCGCTCGCCTCTAGGTTGATTTAATGACGTAACTTCACAGTTACTAGTACATCTAGTACATCTTGAGTCTGTTTTGAATAGGGTATGAAAACATGTATGTTTCATATTGAAAAATCAAGACGTGCGTAAAAGGGGTTAAAAAAAAACAGAAATAGAAGATGTGGGTTGAGGGTGTACTGGGGGTGTGGGATAAGTATAATACAGAAAGTATTAATATATTGGAAATTATTAAATTGGAAATATTATAATAAAAAATCACACACGCATATATACACACACTAATATACAGTGTGTACATACATACATACATACATACATACATACATACATACATACATACATGCATACATACACACACATACATTTTATTTATATATATATATATATATATATATATATATACTGTGTATGTATGTATGTATATACTGTGTATGTGTGTGTGTGTATGTATGTATGTATATATATATATATATATATATATATATATATATATATATATATATATATATTGTGTGTGTGTGTATACACACTATATTTTTTATATATACACACACACACAATATAACATAATATATAAATATACAATATAACATTTTATGTCAGGAATTATATCAATATAGAATAGTCTTTTGTATTTTAAATGAATGTAGAAAATGTTCTCCAAGTATTATTTAAAAATACTTTTTTTTTCCATTAGTAAAGGAAATTGTCTATGTTTTGGTTAAAGTTGAAAAGAGATTTCGATATAAAACTCTTTTGAACTTGAACTCATTTTTACTGCTCTTCTGACCTCTAAATCGGGGTGCTGTTTGTAATCTTAACAGTAAGCCGTTTGTAACCGTTTTGCTGATTTCTAAACCGAAACCCCTTATGCGTAAGCGTGTCTTCCTAACCTTACTCTCCCTCCCCACAGTCTCGATCTGCTGCTGCGTCTTCATGCTCTTCCTCTTCCTCTCCGAGCTGACGGGATTCATAGCCACAGAAATGTATGTATTGTCACTGTTTTCTCCAAGCTTGCATCAAGCGACGGTTAAAAGCGCTAAGGGACAAGATGTTACCGCTATGTATGAGTCACCCAGGTTGCCGTGGCAACCGCCTGTTACGCTTCTCTAAATGTTTACATATCACACATAACTGACGAATGTAACACAAATGTTAAACGATATCAAGGCTGATCTTTGATCTAATGAGAAAAGATGATTTTCGGATAC